>JAJFDK010000119.1:0-87247 GCA_028637775.1 Xylariaceae sp. X167
GGATTTGGCCGGTCAAGATGGTGGCCATGAACTTAACCGTTGGCAAACAGTTGTCCGGTTAGTCTTCGGTAGTTCTGAGAACCATACGTAAAGTGGTTAGTGGCAAGGGCCGAAAATCCCAAATAAAGGCGGTAGTCCGCAATCGGTTTGAATCCGCGAACCCAGATTTCATGCACGCCATGCTGCTATTCTTGCACCATCTAAACCAATCTGGGACCTAACTTGGTCGTGTTCTGGAGTGTCAATGTGCGACATGACATGGGCCAGCTGGAGACGTCTGCCGGCATCTGTCCTGCCGGGGAGCTCACTCTTTCCTCGCCAAGAATCGCCTCGAGCCAGATCGACCTTGATCTCGACTACTTCTGATTTCTGTAAGTTCTTGGAAGATTTCACACATGAGACCCTCATGTGATCACCTGGCATCAAAAGCACGTTATGTGCCTGAGCGATGCAAGCAAAATGGCTATCTAGAGGTAGCCCTGGGCCTCTTCGAATGTATGGACCTCGAATCGCGTAACACTGATTGCTGATGACGATGGACTCGTCGGAATGGCTTTCGAACGAGGTAACTCACGCGAAACAGTACAAGAGCTACCAAGGGCAGGCGGACTGTTATGGGCCGTGACCGCGCAGGACGCGATACTATATCGCCTCTCCAGATCTCTGGAGCCAATGCCTCTTCCAGGAGGTATTCGTAAGGGGCAAGAGGTATGGGCGTCTACGAGGTTGTTCGCTATCCACCTGCCTACCTATGTTCTTTCCATGTTCATCGACTTAGCC
Organism: Xylariaceae sp. X167; assembly: GCA_028637775.1. Classification (NCBI taxonomy): domain Eukaryota; kingdom Fungi; phylum Ascomycota; class Sordariomycetes; order Xylariales; family Xylariaceae; species Xylariaceae sp. X167. Next base: position 781 of record JAJFDK010000119.1, read on the forward strand.
TTCTTCTCTTCACTGTTTGTCCTGCCCTATTCCTGCCACACTTCATTGAATCTCGAAGAACCCAGTGTCGAGTGGCAGCGACAATCTCGAGATCACAGACGGTATCAAGCTCTCAGGTCTCGACAAATGGGAAAGATATTGTGAACATCACATACATTTGGTGAATCTTGCCAATGGAATGAATGGGCTGAATATACCGTCATGACCCTACTCTGTTCGACTCTTTGGAATACCGAATAGCCAAGCATAGCCCCGCAAGCCGTATATGATTCCGATTCATTCATTTCTGGGTGTGTCGGCGCTGGATTAATATGCTCTACGCTGACAACTGCAGTGTTTATAATTCAACTTCTGGCGGACACCAATCCTCGACTGGAGCGGATCCTCATCTCCCCATCCGGAATTCGTCTCTGAGTTGCTCAATCCCGTACAACGGGAATCCCATCGACTCTAGCGATCTGTATTTGTTTTCTTTTTACAGCACATAAACTCCCATCGGTTTCCAGATATGGCCTCACAAAACCAACCATGGGTTGATCCATCAGGCGAGCCACTGCTTCGTACACTAGCACGCGGCAATCAAGCCTGCATCAGCTGTACCAGGGCCAGATGTCAATGCATCCTCCTCAGTACCACGGAACCCGGTTCAGGAATTTACAATGCTGCGCTTCCATATGAACGATGCGCTCTTTCGGAAAAGCCCTGTAGACGACCAAAAACCTCGTATCACGACAGATCCAGTTCTCGGATGTCCAAATCATGCAAGCCATCTGAACCTGAATATCGACTGGAGAAATTGGAGACTTTGCTGGAAAATCAGGCCCTGCCCAATTCCGATATCAAATCAAGTACCGATGAGCCGCGACTTCAGCAAGGAGCTCCGTACCAAACCGCCAGACCATATCTGAATACTCCTACGACTATTGATCCTTGGTCTTCGTACAGATCAGGTTCGGCACTAATACCACCAAGTCCTATCATTATACCAGATCAGGCTATACCAAGTTTTCATCTCTTTTGCACACTCCATTTGAAGTCTTTTCCCTTCGTGTGGTTTCCACCGACAACGAAGTACGTGAGCTCTGTGTTGTTGTTGTTGAATTCAGTCTGGTCTCTAGTCTACACATACTGTTTCTCGTGTTGTTCTGCTTGACTAACTATTCATCTGAATTAGTCCTCGGGATGTCATCCGTGATCGACCGTTGTTAATCTCTGCAATCCACGCGGTTCTTCACAATTCACCACCCCAAAGGTGGATTCTTATGTTAGTGCCTACCTACCTGCTCTTCAAGATCTTCTATGCGACACCCCCACAAGGTTGTGGGAACGCTCAGAGTTGTTTCCGTGTGCACGTCGGTGTATTATTTACCGGACCACTTAGGCGCTTTGCTATTAATTCGTGTCAAGCTTATCTAGGTGCTAACATGAGGTTGCTGGGCAGTAACGAAATTCTCGCTCACATACAAGCCGTCATGGTTCACACCAGTGAGCGAACCATCGATATGTTGTTAGGGCTTCTTTGTATTCTCGGCTGGTGTGTTTTCCCTTTGCTGAAATATTCTTGAACCTACCATTCACAAGCATCTGCGTACAGGAACGTGGCAGATCCGTTGCCCACCAATTCATCCATACCACACGCGGCGACTTTGGCTGCATCAATCATTTTTGATCTTGGTCTCACTGGGCCGGTGAGTTCTCTAGACCTTGTTATATCCCACTTTCTTTGCAACTCTCTTGGCGTCACGTTCCTACTAACCTGGGCGCGTGAAGGAGGAGTGCAAGCTTGATGCTAAAGATCATTGTACCAAATCAAACGAGATGGCTGCACCTATCGGCCATACTTGTCGGACACCAGAAGAAAGAAGGGCTATGTTGGCATGCTACGTTTACTACTCAAGGTACGTATCAGGCCATGGTTTTACCTACGAACTCGCACAGGTGAAAGCTGTCTCGTTGTTAACGAATTTCTGTCTAGTATTGCCCCAATTGCGAGAGGCTCGCCAATGCCTTGGACGCAGAACATGGAAAGTAGTCTGAAGATTCTGGCTCAGCAGGCTCTCTGTGAGAACGACCATATCCTGCATTTCATGGTTCAACTACAAAAACTTCAAGAAAGCAAGCTTCAACACCGCGCATACCTAGTAGGGGAAGAGGATGACACGAGTCGGTGCTTAGAGTCATCCGTCACGGACTTACCCGCGTGTCATCTTTGGAGATTGGGCGATATCTGCCAGAAAATACCCAAGGATGTCATGAAGAACAACCGTAAGTGAGAGCAGCCCGTTCCTTATCGTGGGATGCTCCATCTGGGTTTTTGTGATGCTGACTAGTCTTGTATCGGCAGGTCTGACAACTTGTTTGTTTCTATCTTCAAAGGTGTTCCTCTCTATGCCGTTTGGGTCCCCAGACATTCAATCCCGTTGTGCCAAAGCACGTCTCACTGTCTTGCCAGAGGCGAATCTATTCCTACACAATTTCGCAACTTTTCCGCCATCTGAACAAGGCACGCTTTCATTCCCCATAGCAGTCAGACTTTTTGGTGTCTTGGAAATATTGCGCGGAGTAGGGGCTGTGACAGATATCGCGTGGGATCACGCAGCTCCTCCTTTCAAGATGAGCTTACGCAATTGCATCAGCATAATAGCCCACAGATTCAAGTGTGCGCCAGTCTGGTTTCGTTTTCCGACCGTCGCTTACGCCCAGATGACCATAGTTAAGAACTATCATATTAAGTGCGCCGGTATTGTGTACAATTTCCTAAGGATGTTGGACGAAGATCATGCACAATACTTGTCGGCGGGGAATGCACCCATACCCACCAACGTCGGTGGCGATCAAGCTGCACCACTGCATGGGCAACTGCCTGTAACGGGAGGCACTGGGCATGACCTGAATCAGAAGAGCACAGTCACATCCGCCAATGTCGGAGGTAATGAGACTATTCGGGATGAAGCCGGTACATCCAATAAGGCGCTCCCCGCAAAAAGAGGTGTTAAACGTGGCCGGAAATCAGACGTGGAAGTTCAGCCTGCAAAGCCTGGCCCAGTCAAAACCCGGAAGTTGGACGACGCTTGACTCAAGGAGATGTCTTTGCTCGATGCCAATACACCTACTAATACTGGATTGTAGCCGGCTTGACATCCCCAAACATGATGTCCGTTTCGGTCATCGTTTCTTGTTAACAGTCTTTCACTGTAATATCTATTGTAGTAGTGGACACGGAAACAGAATTGACTCTTTCTTAGATATTGCGCAGTGGTATTAGAGTCCAAACTGGCCATGTCCTTGAGTCTGGCTTACCCCTAATCCATCGGAGTGAAATGAAGTGCGCATCTTGCTATGTGAGAACATGCATTTATAGAGTCTTACGGTATAGCGGTGTACAGTGCTAAAGTGTGGGTTTCGCGCTGTGCCCCTGTTTCACGGCATTGCTCCACTCAGAGACGCAGATATTACCTTCTGATTGGAGGAATTGAAACACAAAGCGGGGCCTGATGATGCACGTGCGTGCCTTCCCGTGTCTCCATCGGAAAGAGAAGTCGGTCTGTCGGTGGTTCCTTCCTTCCTGCTCGGTCGCGTCTCTCCCTCCGTCAGGCAGGACTGCTACCATCGCGGGCCGACTGGAGTCCGACGACCTGTCAACAGTTCAACTCGAGTACTGGTCAAAACCTACCAGGAATATATCGACAGGCAATGCCAGACTGAGTCTTCCTGGGCGTCTCTGCCCATTCCTAAAAGACGACTCATCCAATGTCTGTCAGTTCGGTCTACCTATGTACCTGCCTACTAGACAGATGGGCATCGGACTACGATGATGCATTCAAGCACTGAATCGACGAAGAAAGAAAACTTGGGGAATTATAAAAAAAACAGTCCATTGATTTGTCTGACTACCTAACTAGGGTAGATCTTTGGAGATGCTTCAGGGGAGGCACAGCTTATCGAGATGGGGACTTGGATAGGCCGAGCAACTTGACTCTCTCTCCCGTTGAAAACATCTGAGAACTGGGAAAACAGGAAACGCCGAAAACTCCGTTAATTTCAGTCAGCAAGGGCGAGGGGGCAAAATGGGAAATTCCTAGCGAAGAAGGTGGGAAAAAAGAAACCGAGATTGTTGCCACACTTGGGGGTTTGGGTTCACTCTCCGTTTTTGTGTCCGTGTCCTGGAGCCCAAAGGTATGGGTTGGTTATCTGAAAAGGGGGAAACGCAACCTGCGGTCTGGGTTGAAAGACTCGTGCGAAAGTTGCGTTGCTGTCCCATTCCCTGGCGATCCGTGATCGAACAAGAGAGAAAAGATTCCGACCAGTACTATACTGGTGACGAGTGGTATGACAGACGAAAAAAAGGCACAGTCGAATGGCCTTGATAACATGGCTGCTGATGGTGCAACTTGCAGCGCGGATGAAACGTACGAAAATCTGCAGTCGGACGATGGTCCAACTCGGCTACCATCTGCTTCTAGGAGGAAGCGAACAAGGGCTACTCGTTCAGATGATGCTGAGCTTCCTGGATCGAAAACGACGGCATGAGCAGGAAACTTGCTCGGACAAGTACGAATAATGACGAAAGGAAAGGGGGAAAAAGAAAAAAAAAAAAACGAAAGCAGGGTTTGGTGTTGTTTGGTGCGGATGGATGACGAGGATGACTCATTACAGACTTTAAATACTCTGACTGGAGGCCATGGGGAAGCGATTGAGACACGAACAAGCTACTAGCTGTTCAAAAACAGAGTATAGTGTCTCATCATCAATGAGTTCATCCATCAAATCGTCCTATTCTTCGACGATGTCATGGTCCGCAGCGTTACCGTGCCACTGTACGAGTTGCTGGGTACCGGTGGCGCGACGGGCATAATCCTCATGTTGCAGAGGGAAAAAAGGGACGTCAATATGTCTTCTAGTTACGAGGCGATTCCAATTGATGTTGTCGGCGGCTGGATTCTCGTTAACGTATTGAGGCGCCACGACCCGGGCATACGTCGTTAGATCGAAATATGGAACGCGCTCCTGGATGTACTTGCTAAGGTCGAGCACATGATTAAATCTGGCCTGCGCTGCTTCCAAATTCGGCGCCCGGGTAAATGTCCCGTCCTCGAGCACGCGGTACCAGCGCAGCTGATTATCTTCATCCTTCAATTTCGTGAAGACGACCCTCCGATCTGACCGGTGGCTAGGGTCATGTCTTAGCATCATCGCATCCGGTGCTACATACTCAAAGATATGGAAACCGTTGAGCATGAACAGACCTGGCCAGACTCTATCGTAATGCAGCTTATCCATGATTTCCAACTGGCTTGCCGTGAAAATGGCCAGTGGCGATAACAGGATCAGGCCTTCGTCGAAGGTTCTTGCGCACCATTGCTGCGTCCGATGAACGACGCTCTCAGCCATAATATCCACGTTATCCCTCATGATTCTTACCGTGAAGGGTGGCTGATAGTGAGGTTCAGAGCCCAGCACCGGCCTTCGAGGGCTTTCGTACCCCTGCCAGCGAGTTGCGGCGACTGCATTGTTGACACTAGGCGCGTTTGGCTGCGCGGCAGGACGAATAGGTCTGCCTGTCGGGGAATGGTAGCTGCGAGGGCTGGTGGCACCTGTCGGGATAGGATTTCTGCTGTTGATTGTCGGCAGAGGATGTCTGGCAGGAGTATTGGTGGCTGCCGAGAGAGGACGTCTGGATTCCTGAGCGTTGTGGGCAGCTTGTGGTGCGTTAGGGTTCCAGCCGGTAATGTCAGCGGCAAGCCTCATAGAGGCATTGATTCCGATGGCACCACGCGCGACATTCTCCAGGATGGGCTCGTAGGAGGATTGTACAGAGGCTCGCGCGGAGGGACGATTCATGACGGGAAGATTGCCCGCGTCCGGCGCACGCTGAGGGTGGGGATTGAGAATCTCAGCGCCAGCTTGCTCGTGATTACGAGGGGAGAAGGCAGGGTTGTGCGCGGGGCTTCTCGCGTTTGTTCGACGAACAACGGGAAGTTCGACGTCGTCTCGAGGATCGGACTGCGTAGCGAGACGACCTGCCGTGTTGGGGTTGCCAGTCGAATAGGATGACTGCTGGTCTCTAGTCTCGGATTGGTCTCTAATCTCAGATTCCATCGCACGCGCTGTCGAGGCGACATCAAGCGGCTGGGTGCCAGTGCTATCTTCGTTGCGGGGCATCTTGGGAGCTCTTGGGCTTCCCGGGACTGAGTTTGGTGCCTCGCGTTTCCGTTCGGCGACTCCGGAACGACCGTTTGCTTGCGACGTTGCGTCCAAAGGCATCATGTCTTGGCTGGCGGTTCGAGACTCGGTTGCGTTGGTGAGGTTGGAAGTATTCTGGTGACTGTTTGCCTCCAGGGTCGTCGTCAGTGACGGAGGATTATCAGCATTGGCCCCAGCGAGCGGATCAATAGTGGCATCCGGCCGCGGAAGGGGCACCTGTGGGCCCTGAGAGTCGACCGCCTGTGAGTTTCGGTTTTTTAACCTCACAACTAATTGCACTGTCCATATCACTGTCAGAACAACTTGAACACAGTCAAGGATATTCAGGGCGAGGTAATCGACTCTGCATGGGTAAATCAAGTGGCCAACATACCCTCCACTGGATCTCTCGAGCCTTCTTCGCTCATAGTCCACATGGGGCCTACAGAAAAGCGACGTTAGCTATTTACTCTTGTTTCAATGTCTGCACTGAGGCGAGATTCTTACCGTCATAACTGAAGCCCATAAATTGATCGGGTTCACCCTCCCTAGCTCCGATTTCATTCGGAAACGTCGCTGCGCAAAACGTTAGATGTCCGCGTTTCTTTCGATACCCTTTCCAGATGGGACACCTACAATTATCGTTGGCCGGGGGAGATTGATCCATTTCTGCTGTATGACTGTCAGATGTCTGTATATCTCTCAATGCCGAACAACAATGGCACACTTACGGGTACTGGTTATGCTTTCAACCCGAAGAGCGGAGGACTCCTCGTCATCGCCAAGGCCGTGATGATCATCATGGTCATCATGGTGACCATGGTGACCATGGTCACCATTATCACCATTCTCACTACGGTCACTCTGGTAATCATAGTCACTAAAAGGTCTATACTCACCAAGGCCAAAAAGGCCATGAAGATCATCAATGTCAACATGGATTCCACGTCCACTATGGCTTTCGAGATCATTGAGATCAATAATATCCGGCAGGTGGCTCAGGTCACCTAGGTCAGAGCCCACCTGATCTTGGTTCGGCTCAGCTTCAACTACGCAAGTGTCAGCATTGTCTCATGTTCTCTCTACTAGACATTGAATATAATAGGGTCACCTACATGCAACTGGGGAACTGCCCACCAAAGTGGCCGATTCTTTGATTCGGTCAGTCGTGGCCATGGAGGCGCGAATAGTGCTCTATCCGACACTGAATAGGATGGAATACTTACCAGATGTGTCGCGCTCGTCCTGACGACCGAGGGTCACAGAGCTTCCGCCGGAGTCGGAGTTCTCGTAGCTGTCCATGACTTCGAAGAGTTAGCGGAAGGCCTATTGTGGGATAAGACAAAGAGCGCAGGGGGATCTGATGAAAGGGATTCAGTCTGGCTCGACTGGAAATGCCCGATGAGGTCTTGGTGATGGAACACGATGATTCCGAGAAGGTGCTTTTGCGACCGGAGGGATGCGGGGAGGCTGATGATGCGGATTACCTACTGGGACGCCTGCAACAGTCGCGTTGTTAGGTTCGATTGTTTGGCGGAAGTGAAGAGAGGAGATTCGCGATCGGAGAATACTGGAACTGTAGAGATGAAAGTGCGCAGTTCGTTGGATGAATATTCTCAAATGAGTCTGAACTTAGGATGAGGGTGGAGAGGAGAAGGAAGGGGAGAGAGAGAATCGGCAACCTGGGCTCACGAAAGATTCCAGTTATACCCTACCTTTCAGTTGCCAGAAACGTCCAAAGGTAGCGTGTAGCACGGTCCCGGACCAATTACAGGGCCGTAGCTACTCGCTGAAGACTGCTACTGTCCCTAAACGACAACAACTCACACGATTCCTGAGCCCTATAAGGGGGGGTCAATGCGTCTTGTAGTCCAGGTTGACCAGCTACAAGCCGAGGAGGACCCACTTACATCAGTTCGCTTAGGGGATACCTACGTCGCCTAGAAAGCGCTTAAGGACTGGATGTTTACTCTACGGGGAGAGAAGTACCGTAAGGGTATCGAGGAGGGTGACGATTGATACATCTCGGTTAAATGGTACAGCCGGGAGCAATAACGCACGTCCCCCAAAGATGGACATACTGCCAAAGACGTAACGCGTCGCGTTTCGTTGGTTGTGAGAGGTTGACAGTGATTAGCACCGTAATTAACCCGGTAGGCACTGTCAGGGAAGTGTGCAGTCAGTTCCAGGGAAGGCGTTCGCGTGGGCACGTGATCTAGGGGATGACCTTTTCATGGCTCGAATCCCCTACTGGAACAAACTACGAGGTGAGAGCATAAACACCTTTCACAGCACCCAAATGCCCTTTCCATCATTATGGTGCATGAACGTACCCAGAGTCGTCGGTATGTCGCAAAGACTATCTCGCTTGGTTGCCCAAGGCGACATTTCGGTCATTCGCACCACCATTCCACAGAGGTGGTCCAACTCACTCATCGGGATTTTGATCGACCCAGAATGGTTGGTCGCTGCTAGCAGATAACGCCAATTGACAGGCGTTCATCTTTCAAGTTGGTGTATCCGTCTCAAGCAGCCAAGGTTATGTGCGGCTTCACCTGGCTCGTTAGCGGCCTACCTAGAGCCGAATGAATCCATGAAGAACTTTCATTCGCGACGAACCCACGTGTTGTTCAATTGCTGTCAACCATCTTGATCAAGGTAATAGTCAATTATGCAGAAGAAAGGTAATTGTCTGTGAAAGAAGTCAGGTCTACGTGAAGCTATTCTCGCGAGACTCTCAATGATGCTACTATTCAATACGAAAGGTACATTTGTTATCATCGTTCTTTCACCTATCCCAACGAGCCATGTCTATTCCTACCATCTAATCATGAAGTGAACACCGAACAATACGAAGACACCTGTCCCCTATTTATTACATAGGCATGCCAATAGTATACGGCACCACGACACCAGCGACAACCCATTCATCAGATCCAGCCGGCAGAGTCCAGTGCAGTATCATCCACGCATCCTGAAAGCCACTACCAGTGGTGTGAAAAGTAAGCACCTCCGTATGCGGGTTCTCACCAATCCCTATATTGGAGTGGGACGCAACGGCAATAGTGGAAACATCAAGAACCTTATGGTACTGCGTATTGCGAATGGTGTGGATGGAAGGTGGCAATGGATCCGAGCTATCCTGCCAGTCAGGCTCCCTGCATTGCTTCTCCTCGACATCGTGCCCATTGCGAATGAGAGCGCGAACCATGATCTCGCCGGGGGTCGGGATTGAGTACATGCAACTGGGACCGCTGAGAGCCGCCACCACGGAGATGCTCGTCCAGGTGTTGGATTTGGGCCAGTAGCGGAAGCGCCCGATACCGCTGTGCACCGGCACGGCGGCCATCAGAACGTTTAGGGATGGCTCGTAGAAGCAAGCCGGGCCCGTAGCGCCATGCGTAATGGTGCCAGCGCGAGTCCACACGCGGTCTTTCTACTCCACGTTGGACTCGCTGCCACCGGGCATAGGACAGCGGTAATGGATCATGTTTCCACTGTCTTCGAGAACGGCCGTCTCGAGACAGGTGTCCGACGTGCTGGATTGCATGGGGATCCGGGTCTGAATCAAAGGAACGGCGTCGGTTGCTATAATGCTATCAGCAGATGAAAGAGAAAGGGGTTCGCCCCCCGAGCTGAAATACTCACCAAGCGTCGTCGTGAACAGGAGTTTCGGAACGGTATTGACAACCGTCGAGGCATTCCAGATGATTTCGTCCGCGATGGTGTTGTCGCGCGTGTAGTGTCTCACGACGCCGCCGATCTCAACGACGAGGACCTCGAAATCTCCATGGTCCTGTCCCTTTGGCTTGCAGATATTTTGGATGATGGAGCCGCCTGTCATGGGTTTTTCGCTGACGACTGCGCTGGCCATCCATTCACCTGACATTCGGTCTCGCGTGAAGTGCACGAGTCGACGCTCCTCGTGGCCCCTGTAGTTGGCGATGTTGATGACGGCCTCCAGGTTGCCGAAGGAGGATTGACAGATGCGATTCATGATGATACGGTGTGTATAGCGACAGTTTAATGATAAAATGGACTCGTCGATCGCGTATAGTATTTGGTGTTTTGGACTACAGAACCGGCTCTATGAAAAGAAGGCGTTCCCATACAAGAGAGGACAAGACAACAAAAGCAGTCTCGACTCCGTCCCTCACTCATTTCCACCTTCCCCTGCCCGAGTCGGTAGTTTCTGAAAGATTGGCAGTTACAAAACACCAGACGAGGATCTCGAAGTAGCCGGTCAGAAGTCCCAAGATGACTTCCATAATTGATTGATAGCCCCCTCATAGCAACTGACTATTACGTCCCGATTGGTGCTGTTACTTCCATTCGCAACAATCACAAGCACTGGCGAAGCAATCGCAGTCCAACGAACTCATCCTCAAGGAAGCATCATCGCAGAAATCCCGAATCGTGACTCTCAAACTTTTTTTAAACTCGTCTACCGCGTTACAAAAAAAAGTATAAAATCGGTGATTCCCGGCAACAAAGGCTCTTTTAGCTCACAAAAATGAAGAAGAATTAAACGACACAAAAAAGAAAAAAAAAACAATAGATACACTGACAAGTGTCAAAAGATCTAGAAAAAAGAAAGAACAGAGAATGAAACTCATCGGGTTCGTAACTATGAAGGTCTCCCTGGGAATCGAACCCAGATTAGCGGAATCAGAATCCGCTGTGATAACCATTACACTAGGAAACCAGTTGTTGCCACTTGCTTGGAAGGCCCCTTCCATATTAGCTCTCATATGTGGGTCGGGGGAGACGTGCATAGTGGTACCGTGTGTATCAGGGCGTCCTCGTACGCCGCACTGTTGTGGGTGTGATTTGGTCTCTACATGACTCTTTGGCGTTGACTATGTACCTTGGCCATCTACTCATGAACTGATCATCAAAGGAATCGATATGCTATTTGCTACACCCAATATCTAAGTGATGAAAATATTCACGTCTTGATGGGGAGAGCCGTCGCGCGTATTACCTCTCTAGTTTGGCATGATACCTGCGAAAACAAAGACGACGGGTCAGATTCCTATCACGACAATATCACGACATTGCGAAGATGAGTTGCATCAGTGATGATTGCGCACAAAGTAACTATTCATGTCTCTTACCAGTGTTGTATTTCTCCTCAGTACACACATTCAACCAATACGCCCAAAACTGTCCTGTCGGCGGAGTCCAAAACGGCAATCACATCCATAGCCCCCATGGCGTCTCTATGCCAACTAACCAAGCAGTGTCCGCTGTAAATATCTTCAGATCAAGAATCCATCTCCAAGCGCAAAACAGGCACCCAAATCCCACACCTTCCGAAGCATCGCAAAATCTCTGTCGAGCAGTTTGTATCGCGCTCAAAAATCATGTCCAACTCCAAAACCGCCCCCATCGGCTCCGGCCCCAGCGCCTCCTGAGGCCCGATCGCCGTCATTGCAGCCTCTGCACGACATAGCTGGTCTGCACCAGCGGCACGACGGGGACGACGGGCACCACTGGGACGACCGGAACGACGGGGACGACGCTGACGGTTTGGACGGCTGTGACGGCGACTTGGGTCGTGGTTTGCGCGACGACCAGAACGGGGGAGGAACGCACGTAGGTTTGACAGATGCAGCTCATTTTGGTATCTTGAGATAATATGAGGTTGGTTGAGGTAAGTTGAGTTGAGGATGGGAGTGTTTGCTGCTGTGGCAGGATGATGGGTTTTGGACTTGTTTTGAGAGCTGAATGACTGGAGCTGAGTCGTGGTGACTTGTCTGTTGCAGTCAGAACGACAGATATATTGTCGTCTATATATTACGCTGCAACAGGAGATGACTGAATCTGGCGATGGTTGACAACGATGAGTGATATGGATGAGTTGCTAACAAAGAAGAATCCCGGATCGCGGTAATCCGGGGATTCCAGTTTGCCCTATGAGCAGGGGATCACAGTCTACTGCCTTCGGTTTTGTTTGCTGTATCACAACTCTAGTGGTTCGTCATCGGTTTGCTTCGTTGTTCAGACGAATACTCAGGGATAGGTACTGGGAATCGCTACGAGTCATCCATCGAGAACACAGTCTACAGAGATCGATACGAGAGGAAAAAAGTCCTCAGATACAGCATTTCACCTGGCAACAGTTTACGATGACTGGAAGTTCGTCCCCGATTTCCTACCTGTTCCTTTTACGATGGGTGATGAGCCTACATCACTCTCTATGCCGTGTCACGCTCGTGGTGACTGCAGGGTATGAAACCCAGTCGTGAGACCACGGCTTGAAAGCGCCAGATCACCACATACAGGTCAGATCGTGGGGCTAAGGGATATGGCAGCTGCTGTTCGATTGACAGACTCGATCGATGTCGCGGTACTGAGTAGGCGAGAACATCATGCCCGTGTGACCATCGGATGAACGCCAAGATCCTCCATGCATGACGGTTCGGGGAGCTTCGAGAAGCCGGGAAAGTTGCTTTCCATGAGCGGCGGCTCCGAGGATCTGGTACCGATGCCTTTCAGAGACGTTCTACCGGAACCAAGTGCTGAATGAGTACATGATGCTATAATGCTAACTACAATTCTTTGTTGCAGTACTGACGGAGGCTGCAAGATATATTACGTCGCTCTCTCGCCTGATGTATGGACCATGGACGGATGGCTGTGGCAACACGCTTAAGACTCGGAACGCACTCAAGTCCGATAACAAGACATCAAATTCGAAGCATTTGAGTTCTATACCTCGGCCAGTGAGGTATAAACCGCAAATCTAATGCCGGATGAAGCACCTTGCAAAGAGACTGTTTGCTTCTCGCCAGGAGCGCACGTCAGTTCACACCCAAGGACCTACGCAGCGCAGCGCGCGATATATCTACACGCTGAACAAATACTTTACCACTGCTGTCACCATGTTCTATGAATGACTAGAAAGCCATTATTTGCCTCAGATTCTGTCTGTCTTCCATCCGATTGTTTGCCACCTCAGCCGGGGAGACAGCTCCCGGATCCCGGCCCCTGAACAGCCAACGTACAGGCATGTCCCTGAGTCTTGGTTTCCCTAACGGGACTTTCTTGAAGGTTAAAAGGCGCACTTTTCTTGTGGCCGTTTTGAGCGAGAATTAGGTAAGTCTGAAACTGCAAGTCATCTGGACAGAAGTCTGCCGGTGTTTTCTGCTCCAGCGCCTCCGGTCGGTCCCGGTCCTCCGACTCCCAGGAAACTTCGAGATCCCGACCGGGACTTGGTGCCCCGTGATCTACTACAGAATAATACTCCACATCTGGTATCTTGTGACTAAACTCGGAACCGGACTCCATTACGCGGCCGGTTGATGCAGAAGCATGCCTGTCGAAAGGTTGATGTGGTAATAGGCAACAAGCTACATGTAGATGCTTGGTTCACACACTCGACACTTGAGTTCTGGTTTGCAAGTATATTCACATCTTGATGAAAAAATGTGCATCGTGCCTTTTTGAAAGACGATAACTCGACTGTTGGGCGCCGTCGTCTCCAAATCGCCGGCCCCTATTCCCATCCCTCAGCCCAACAAGGGCTCAACAAGGGGCCTTTCTCTCCTTTTCCCCGTCCAAGCGGCGCCAACCCGGGAAAAAATATAAGCCTCCACGGCGCATAAACTTCAGCGTGGCGAAGAATAAATCTAGGAAAAGGGAACATCAGATGACTACAAATTTTACTTTCGCAGAACATGAAGGTTTCAACGCGTATGCACGCCTCCTATTATCTACATATTTGAAGGTGATGACTCTACTCTGCAGGTCGAGAGCAAGTATGCGTGTATGTAGGTATATAAACCGGCCATCCGTACGTCCGCATCTGTAAACAAGCCACCAATCCATTCTCCCCATTTTTCTCTTCCTGTGAAGAAAATCATAACATCCAAATCTTTCCATCACTGCCATCCCATTTTCAACCCATCGGGAACACCACACTCCATCTCATCAACAATTCCAACCCCTTTCTATCTAGTCTAACCATCAACACCAACTATACCCATCAACACACACCCTAATCACACCCTCACCACCAAAATGAAAATGGCCCCCATCAACTCCTTCCCGGGCTCCGTCGCCCTCTGGACCTGCAATGGTGTTCTCGTCGCCATCACCGTCCTCCTCCTCGTCCTGCGGCGCTACCGCCACCAACGCATCAATCTGTCCGACACCTGGTTGCTCTTCGCCCTGCTCTTTAACGGGCTACGCATGGCGGCCGACTATTACACGAATACGTACGGGACGCCGCTGAATTTCTCGCTGCTGCATGAAAAAGGTATAAGTTCCACCCCTGGGAGTAAGGAAAGAAAAAGGAAGCTAGGATGAAGGTGAGCTAACGAGGAAAACAGAAATGGACGCAGGCAGTCTACAATACCCCGATCTCACCGCCCAGGACCGACGGAATCTCGTACTTACAGGACAACTCTCTATCGCGGGGCGTGTGACGCTCGCTATTGTGTATTTATCCCATTCCCTTTTTCTCTCTTTATCATCCACACACACCACAAGAAAAAGATGAACTGACACTTTCTTTGCAGTTTATGGTGTTACAAACTGGCCGTAGCAGACATGCTGCATTCCCTCCTGAAAGAACGCTGGTACAGGCGGGCCATCCTAGTCCCCGTCTACACCTTACTCGCGGGTTCCTTCATCGGCTCCGTGGTCTCCGTGTTCCTCGAATGTTCGACCGTCAGTGAGAACTGGAGAGTATTCCCCAATCCGAGTCAATGCAACGGTGGTCTCCTATGGATCGTGACGCACGGTACGTGATTCCCTTTTCCCAAATTCAAAGGAGCATGAATAGATGAATCGGGTATTGATGATGAAACCCCCACAGAAATCCTCAACACCGGCACAGACTGCGGACTCTTCCTCTTCTTCTTCATCTTCATCCTCGTACTCCGCCGAGGCGGTCGAGGCCTCTGGATGATCGCTCTCGCCAGCATCCTCATCACGATCAAGATCTTCCGGATCGTGCAGGGCTTCTTCATCAGCGACGTCGTCCAGAACAACATCATCTGGTACAACATCGAAGTCGTCTTCTCGGCCCTCATCGCCACCCTACCGGTAATCTTCAAGCTGGTGTGGTCGCAGGATGGAGACAACGAGCACAACCGCCGCGAGGGTCCCAAGGACGACGAGGCGAGGCTGTACCGCCAGCCCACGGTCCCTGTCTTGGAGCCGATGATGAACGGACAACAAGAGAGCGAGGGCTGGGAATTAAACGATCTGTCGACGCCTACGGAGGCGAGTTGTTCACGGCAGGCTCCGCCTAAGGATCCGCCGCATCTCGTACTCCAGCACATGACAGGGCTTGACGGCAGGCCCGAGAGCTGGTACAGGCAGCCAACGAGCTCGGAGCGAGCACCGCGGGCAGCGGCGGGGTATTCGGGCTGGTGGCAGCTGGATGACAACGGTGTGTTCCAGATAGCGGATACTGCGGACTCGTCGGGGGACGAGGTGGATGAGTCGGACGAGTTTGACGAGAACCTCGAGTTTAGTACTGGTGTTGCTGTTCGCGTTGCGACGGAAATTAATCTCAATGAGGAGAGTCGGAGGATATCGAGTGAGGTGCGGCCACAGATTGTAACGGTACGGACTAGACGGTTCTCTACTGGATTGGACGAGTAAGTTGGGGCATTTTTGAATATGGGGATTCTACCGTGATTAGACGGTGTTTCTGGATTGGACGACTATATGGGGCCTGTTTGAGCATGGAATCCCCCTGCTTTTGTGTTTTATTCTGGAAAGTCTGAGGATAACAGGTCAGGATGATTCAAGCGAAGGAGTTATGGCGGGAGATACCTACTCATGGAATGCCGACTGAATTTGTGGCAGAATCAGGGTTGGCAGAAGGGCATTTGGCCGTTGAATTTGGGAATTTGTACGAAGCTGCTTGACCAGCGCTCATTATCTCGGAGTAGTAAAAAGGGGTTCTTTAATGATGGGTATATAGAAACAAGCACATGCTGCAATCCCTTTTCCTGTCCGTCCCTTTTGCTAAAAACATAAACGATGCCTATGAAGAACAGTCATGACAAGAATCTAATCCCAGTATCTGATGACACCGTCTAATCCAGCAGCGGCCAACTTGCTAGTTTCCTGGGGATGCCATTGGACACAAGTAATAGCCTGCTCTCCGGCTTGTAATTTGTGATACATCTTGCATGTCTTCCAGTCCCCTGTGATTGATGTCAGTAGCCGCTCTTTCGCCTAAATGTGAAAAATTAGAAAATAGGGTATGCACTTACAGAATGCAACAAAACCAGCACTGTCACCACTGGCTAAGAACTGCCCATCGGGACTGAAGGCTAGGTCAATGGCGGTACCAGCGTTGTTATGGCCCCTGAAGCTCTTCTTCCGGTTTTGCCTGAACTTGTCGCTAGCACCATACACAAGAACCTGGTTATCAGAGCTCTGGCAGGCCAAATATTTCTGTGACGGATGAAGCGCAGCCCGCGTGATAGGGTACATGTGCGGCTCAGCGATGTACTTGAGTAGAGTAGGTCAGTATATATTTCCGAAAGAAGAAGAGAAAATAACTCATGATGCTGCTCACCTTGATCGGAACCGGAATATTGTAATCCCAAGCACGTATGGACTTGTCGTCACTGGTCGTCATGAAGCGCCTGTTTTGATCAACGAACGTGATGGTGTTGATGGCATTAAGGTGGTGATCATATTCCTGCACCAGCTCGCGCGTCCGGGTATCGTACTGAACGATCTTGTTATCCGATAAACCAGCCAAGAACTCGGTGGAATGCTCTTCCGAGGGGTTGAATTGGACCACATTCGGTGTCTTGCCGGTGGTGAACTTGCCAAGGCAAGCGCCGGTTTCTGTGTCCCACAGCTTCATGGTGCGATCGAAAGAAGCCGAGATAAACTGGGTTCCGTCGCGATTGAAGCTGATGTCCGTTATGGCCTTCGAATGGCCACTGTATGATCTGAGAAGCTCCTTTTGATGATAGACATCGAATATTTTCACCGTAGTGTCCGCACTTGCGGACATAAGAAGATGGCCAGAGTTGGGGAAAAAGCGAAGGGCCGTAACAGCCTTGTCGCCATGATGCTTCCATGTATGGACCAGCTTCTTCGGAATGTAGTTTGTGATGCTTCCAACCTCTTTCTTGAGGTCCACATCGAGATCTTGCGGCACGTGCATACTGCAGAATCAATGTCAGTTATCCGTAGGGCAAATACTAAAAAACAAGGCGCCGGAATTGACTTACTATGTCCGTCCCTGGTAATCGTATTGTTCGGAGCCGTGGAACGTCGTCGTCTCGTCTCCCATCTGCTCGATCTCTTTGCGCCTTGCCAGCGCAGCAGCAGGCGCAGAAACAACAGCACCACTCTCGATAACATCCTCTTCGTCTTCGTAGATGTACTCGACCTCCTCATCGCTTCCGACTTCCTCATCCTCGCCAACTTCCTCCCATTCAGGTTTCTTGTACGAGGCCCAGGGTCCAACGTATGCGCCGTCGCCATCGGCAATGGTAGCGTCTCCCTTCTTCTGTCTGCCAGCCCTTATCTTTGCAGCTTCATCTTTGATTTCTGCGCCCGACTTGAATGCTCTCTCTGGACCGCCTTTGCCTTCGATGGCTCTATGCTTCGATCTGAAAGTGTGCTCACTTATAAAGGTCTCCTCAGCGCTACCGGTGAGCACGCTTTTCCGTTTCAACGCATTCGATTGGTCCTTGAACGGGTTCAAAGGCCCGAATGTCGGTCTCGATATATCCTCGCCGGTGTAGGGAACGACGGCGTGGTCTGGCTCTGCTTGCTCCCGGACGACTAGCGAGTCCTGCGGCGCCATGTTTGGCGGATACGCGCTGAAGCTGTCGGCCATTTTGGTCTCAAGTCGGTGAGGGGAAACGGCGGGCACTTATGACTTGAGATTATCAGTAAATTGACAAGAAATACAATGAAAAAGAGGTTATTTTTTGATGCAATGCTGGGAAGTTCGAACAATAATAATTCGTAGGTTGACTGACCAGGCCTGTATTCCGTAGGCGCCCCACAAATCTGGACAGTGACGTGTGTGCGATAGTTGCATTTAGCTGTTTAAACCATGATATTGTTTAGATAAATGACTATCTGCAATAAATTCATACCTATCATGGTGATGTTTCCATACGCGCCTCACAGAATGCACACGTGCAGAGGCAGACTGACAGTATGGTATACCAGTGTAAATATATGTACTAGTTACATATGTTCGCCGCGTAAACAGCAAAGCGGAAGGGAGAGACACTTTAATCACGAAGCCATAAGGGCATTAGATACGTAATTGACGCCCGTTGAATTGAAAACATGGGTATTATCTGTGATTTTGTCGTGCTGAGTTGCATGCCAACAGAGCTTCGCAGTGCTAAACAACAAGCGCCTATTCGCCCCCACCCAGCTTTTATCCCCGGTCGTTCGCGTCCTCGTCCGTATAGATATTTCGATTCATCCCATTCATAGACACCTTCAGTCATTAAATCCTTCTTTTCCCTCCAGCCCCGAGACCGCCGCAGTTTTTGTAGATTCATTCGTGGATGCTAATGACACTGATGACGGAGCCATATGTCCCAAAGTGTCAACGGGTGGCTGATCCAGGTCACCTACTCTCGTAGGTAGATTGCAACAGCTCTGACACGTCCGAGTAGCCTCTTAGAATTCGCGGCGTCTGTGCCGATAGTGCTATACACTTTTCGCGAAATTCAGGTCGCGTTCGGTCATTGGCTCGAGCCGCTTAAGCCTTCTCGTCTTTGATGAGGGCAACAATCATGCTGTAGAGGTAGAAGAAGAACATAGCAAGGTGGAAACCAAGCTTGATGAAGGATTCCTGTCTCGTGTTAGTCGTCAAAACAGCTCTACCCGGGACAGGCATCATTCGTGCTTTACCTTCTTGTGAACGTTCAATTTTCTGAAGATTTCGGTCGCATCAAGGAGGTGAGTGTTGTCGACAATTCTACCATGACTGTTAGGACATGCGCTACAGAAGATGACCTGAAAGTCCATAATGCATGTAGTATTGCAGCTTACTTCTTGATGTTCCAAGCGAGCAACGGGACGTTCAGGACGAGGGCGACCCAGTAACCGTTGATAAGGAACAGGGCCGTCAAGAAACCGTGTACGGCAACCTCAGGGATAATGTAGGTGTTCAAACGGTTGCAGAGATCGATAGGATTAATGTAATCGCTATTTATGCCAGCGTGGTTAGCAAGGGTGACAGCCAGAGACACCGGTGAACGAGACATGGCGAGCAAGAAGAGTAGTGGGCATTGCGGAGCTCCGAAGGCTCGGGCCGGTGCATGGTCGCGAGTACATACCATTCAAGATCGCTGTACATAATCGTAAAGAAGACCTGGAGGAACAGGTTGACGGCATTAATGAGCACGGCGAAGAGGTATAACCACGCTTCGCCCGACATCGTGACTGAAAGGAACCGGAGATGGCGGGGGAGAAAGAGTTGGTTTCTGTGGATCGACGATGGTAGAATCTAGAGTCCGGATGAGAGCAGGACAGGATCTCCTCAGCTGGGATGGACAGAGATCAATCGAGGCAAGCTGTCAACTTCAATCGGATGTTCAGTGAGAGTTGGCGTTGGCTGTGGTCGGTGAGCGCTGGAGAATGAGAACGGGTTGTTGGTTGGGCGGCCGGACTGGATCAGCAGAAAATCGAGCTTCGGTGCGGCGCCGTGAATGGGATGGTAGGTCCAGATGGCCCGCCGAAGCGCAGGCAAGCCTTATCTTTTAGGGCGCCAAGACTGATTAAGCGTGAAAGGCTTATGTAAAAGTACCTTCGCCGAAGGCGTAGCGCGGTACTCGTACAGTAGCGGGCGTGGGCTGGGGTTGTGAGGTCCCGTCGTCGCCGCGGTGGGGATGAAGTGACTGTGGGGATGAAGTGTGATTGAGGTTGATGAGGACGTGGAGGTTGAGGATGAGGGCAAGGATGAAGACGTTGAGCTTTGTTTTGAATGGGGATTTCTTTCACTGTATTTAACACTGTAACTCCGTGAATTATGTAGTACTTAGGAACAGCACGACCTTTTACTTGGCACGATTGAGGTTCGAGGGTTCGTGGTTGGTGAATCAACGTGAGCATTGGCAAATGGATCAAAGAGGAGAAGACGTGGATGGTGCAGATTGGGGGAGTGGGACTCGCGAAACCAGGCCCAACCGGGATTGTCGTCACTGTGTGACCAGAAAGTACCGTTAACTTAACGGATTACAAACATCATCTCCTCTCGTTCTTTGTCAATTCAACTCACGCTCGTGGTGTGCTATGTAATCCGTAATCCGTATTTCCAACACGGAATGTTTCCCTCGGGATATCACACAGTACGGAGTGCCAGCTGGCAGACGTCAAATTGTACGATAGATTCAAAAACGTGACGACCCGAGCCGGTCTGTTCACATTATCCGTATGATTTGACTTACAACGGCAATCGCCATCTTAACAACCCTTGATCAACGTCAATGTCTTTATACCGAGTAATAACACTTACACTACCTTTAACGAATTGTTTGCATCATATGCGTGGTTGGTTCCAAGAATGGTATGGATTATAAAGTACGAGTCTCAGATGTGATATTTGGCTAATGCCCAAATACCTTTCAACACTCATAATCCCATGGGTATTCTCATCTCTCATGCCAAGTAAATTTACACACTACGGTTGTCATCCGTAGAGCCCCTTGACTACTTCCTGTCTATGCGCCGAGTGTCTGGGCCGATGCAATGATAAGGAATGCCTGTCAAGCAATAAAGTAGGACTGTTTTAGCCATAAGACCGGCCGGCCGGCCGTTCAAAGCCATTTCCTCGAAGTAACTTCCTGTTCAGTTATGATTGATTTTAAGCCGTAGTGGGCATCGCGACTGGCCCTCCAGGTGAAGTCGGTAACCGGGCCGTCAATACTTCAACTCCGGTCTCAGTCACCAGGAATGTGTGCTCTGTAGTACTGGGTTAGTTGTCGCCGTGAATGCTGGCTCCGAGTATGATGCCTCCACTTACCAAACTGGGCAGTTCTCTTGCCGTCAATGGTTGTGCTGGTCCAGTTGTCCGGCCAAGTTACATCCCGGTACTTGCCAAGAGCAACCATGGGTTCGATTGTGAACGTCATGCCCGGCTTGCACTCTCCCACGGCCTTGTTCTTCGCATAGTGCGGGATGTTGGGTGGCGCGTGGAAGTGTGTGTTGATACCATGACCACAGTATGTCCGGATGACGCTGCAGTTCTTGGACTTGGCATGTGCCTCAATGATGTTGCCAAATTCGCGTATCAACGTACCCGGCTTGATGGCCTTGGCGGCCTCCTCTAGGCACTCTCGCGCCGTTTCGACTACTCTGACTGAATCTGGGTCCGCCTTGGCCTTGTCGCCAACGTAGTAGGTCTCGTTCAAATCAGCGTGGTATCCGCCGTGGTAAATCGAAACATCGAGGTTAATGATATCGCCATCCTCGAGCACTCTCTGGTCCGGGATACCGTGGCAGATGACTTCGTTGACCGAGGTACAGAACGACTTGGGGAAGTGGCTGTAATTTAAGGGAGAGGGATACGCCTGTACACACAACTTGTCAGTATCTTCAATAATTGCCATACTAGAGATGAGTGCAGCGCACCTTTCGCTCTATAGTAGCCTTGTGGCAGACCTCATCGAGGTAATCTGTAGTGACGCCGGGTCTGACCTCGGCGGCGATAATGTCCAACACCTCTCGACCCAACTTGCAGACCAAGCGCATGGCCTCCTGCCCTTTCGCATCCAGGATGTCGAATTTGTTACGGTTCAGGTACGCCTCGCTCTTAGGGTAGCCAGTTTCTGCGTAGTCTGGCCACGGAATGTCCTTCGGTACCGTACGTTTCGGCGATAGCGGATAGACGGGTCGCAGAGGGCCAGTGAAGTTGAACTGGGGGAAGGGGTTGAAGAGGGTTCCTGGAGCGGGTTTAATAACGACTTTGGGAGTCCGGATACGATCCAAAATACCATTCACTTTTCTACCCGAGGCAACTTTGTGCAGGGCTTTGTGATCGTTCTATAAGACTGTCAGTATTCTGTATACCTGCATGGCATCCGCGACGAGACAGCGGAAGCGAAGTATGCGAGTGAAGCGAAGTACAAACCCAGTTCTTTTTGAAACAGTCTTGAGAGCAGAAGAAGCTGTCTTTGAGACCGATCTTCAGGCAGGTCGGGCACTGCAGAGAGCCAGCCTCATTCTCACAGTCGGCTCCCAAGCATTTCAGCTTAGCCTGAGACTCTGCAGCAGCCATCGTCAATCAACAGTGACGTGATGTGATATGTTGGTACTAGGTAGTTCGGTCACTGATGGTCGCGTTGTGTAGATGTTCGTTCACTGCCAATCTCCGATGAGAGACGTAGTCGGTGAGATGGGGACCGGAAAGAATAAGGGAATGCGACTTATTTCTATGTCCAGGCGCAAATTCGGAATTCCTAGTCTAAAAGTGAGATCGAGGAAGGCGTAACACTCAAGCGAAAACTTCACGGTTTGTTGGTCGTTGATTGCTGGTTGGCAGGTGGCACGGGTGCTATCGTACAGATGACAGGTGGGGTCGGGTCTGAGATTCAGGGCAAATTACCCGTCTAAAGGGTATTTGGCAGGCGCTAAAGTTCTATTATTAACATATCGAGGCATCTCATCCCGTGGCCACGCGCTTCCCACGGATCACCGCAGATCGTAACGAGCGGAACACAACAACTTTGCATGTGTAAAATTGCAGTAAGAAACATGATGCAACTACTTACACTATCGTAGAAGAAACAGTGGTGGCAACTTGTACATGTTCATTGCGATTGGTGGCTATGATGACTATCTCGACACTACACATTGGCTTTGTCGAGCCGACCGAGGACTAACACGCTAGCGAGATCTGCTGGGATTCTATGAGTCCGAAAGTCTGGAAGAGTCTCAAGAAGTGACAGCCCAAAACGGGCCGCCTGCTCCTCCGGTCGCGGATCACAAAGCAAGGGCTTTGATTGGCTAGCATCGTCGATACCTAGGCAGGTACGAAGTCATCCGCGTGCTTATTCCGTCTCTAACCTTTAGGCAGGTCCTACCGGTGGTTGGCGAGGGAGTCGAGGCCCCGAAGGGAAGAGCATCGAAATGGATGACCTTTTTTCTTACTTGTACACACTCAAGAACGAGTAAATCGTAAGAAATACTCGCACAACATCCATCTGATAAGATTCTAGGAACCATGGTATCCCCATATGTGAGGTTCGTCGTGGTAGGTGCAGGACCTGTCGGGTCTCTTGCTGCTTTATACGCTGCAGAACGAGGATACGAGGTCGAGGTCTACGAGCTGCGAAGTGGCAAGTCAACTGAATCAACGGCGACAACGCCGCCTTGAGGACATGCACTCATAATAACGCGACGACAGATCTTCGCGATCCTTCCACTACCCCCTTGAATTTTACCAAGTCTATTAACCTCGCCCTCTCGGAGCGGGGCATCAATGCTATGCGCAATGTCAACCTCTACGACTTGCTTCAACGTGTCTTCGAAGATACTATCCCCATGCGAGGACGCATGATCCACGGGAAGCGTCCTGACGGTGCTCTTTATGAGGAAGGTCAGGACTATGACATTCATGGCCGGGTATGGTAACATCCATGCGCATTGCATTTGCGCGAATCCAGAATACGATTATTGATTGTCGCCCAGACCATCTACGCCGTAGACAGAGCTGGCCTCAACAAGCAGTTGCTTGATGTTTTGGATAAAATGCCCAACGTCAAGTTATTCTTCAACCACAAGCTTGTGGGAGCAGACTTCAATAAGAAAACAGCTTGGTTCGAAGTCCGAGACCAGACCACGGAGTCAGGTCGCCCAGTTGAGATAAAGGTTGATTTTGACTTGATGATCGGTGCTGACGGCGCACATTCTGCGGTCAGATATCACCTCATGAAGTATGTTAGGATGAACTACAGCCAGGAATATATCGATACGCTCTGGTGCGAGTTCCAGATTGAGCCCAACGCTGTCTCAAGTGACCAACCGTCCGAGTCGAAGTTCCGGATCTCTCCCAACCATCTTCACATATGGCCAGGAAAGACGCGCATGTTCATTGCCATACCAAGCAATGTACGTATGAGATTGCTTGGCTAACATTGCGTGTAACTAACACAAGACAGGACGGTTCTTTTACGTGCACCCTATTCATGTCGGGTGACGACTACGCCGGTCTAGAAGCTAACCCGTCAGATCTGCCTGCTTTCTTTGACTCATATTTCCCAGGAGTCACATCACTTATACTGCCAGACGAACTCGTTTCCTCGTTCCAGAGCAACCCGCATCTACCCTTAATTAGCATCAAGTGCCAGCCATACCATTTCTCTAGCTCCGTGGTTATCCTAGGAGATGCAGCTCATGCCATGGTCCCCTTCTATGGACAGGGGATGAATGCTGGCTTTGAGGATGTATATCTTCTCTTTTCCACTATTGACAAGTATGCAAAGCTTGCGAGCAATGACCCCAACGAAACGTTATTATCGAAAGCGACCTTCAGAGAGCAAGCACTGGCCGAATACTCTGCACTCCGAGTTGTGGATGCCCACGCCATCAATGACCTAGCACTTCAGAACTATGTCGAGATGCGCGCATCAGTGCTATCGCCCGTGTACCGACTACGGAAGTTCTTGGAGGAGTTCCTGTCCGCCAACGTCCCGAGTCTGGGCTGGCATACGCAGTACTCGAGAGTCAGCTTTGGGAACGAGAGATACTCAGAGGTAGTGGCGAAGAGCCGGCATCAGGGCAAGGTCCTGACGCGGGGACTCATAACACTGCTTGCTAGTCCATTGCTAGTTGGAAGTCTTGGTTTCATCATGTCGCGACGGCGTTCGGATGTCTTCCAAAGCCCCTTTGCTATTTTTGGACAATTGGCAAGAAATTTTTGGCGGAACTGAATGGCAATGCCTATTGTAGGGCTAAATTTGCTGTTTGATATACTATAGACCTTCGTGTTGGAGGTTGTATTTGTTGTTTGTTGTTAGTCACATATTCATCGCGGATCACAGGCGCGGTTTTGTTTTTCAGTAGATATCTAGGAGGGCATATGCTACAACTTGGTTCATGTATTAGATAGCAAATAACATTTTGTCGTCGTATATCTATGAGTCCTCCATGATGCGGCGCCATGCTCGGTGATACCGCATGTCTAGAATCTGGAGAAACCATCGTCTTCGTGCTACGCGATCTGTGCATCAATGCAAGCCACAAAGCAAAACATATCGAAGATGTCTCAGATATTCATGGAACTGGTGTCCACATTGGATTTGGCGAGGCACCAGGTAGTGAAGCACAACATCATCGACCCCTGGCGTCATGTGTCTTGTAGAGCCGACGTGACCAGCCCATGCTTTCCGTCTCGTCAAGCGGTTGGATCATACGAAAGAAATCGAGGTGCTCTATCCGAGCACAACAGTAATACAAGATATCCAAAACAGAAAATGCATCATGACACAGGCGGGTTTCAAGCGAAGAGGAGATGCTGTTCCACCACGTAATGATGTGATCGCACATCCGCTGGGACGACGACAGCAAGAAAAAGCAACACAGCCCTAAACACCAGAAATCTCAATACCTCCCATCCACTTAGAACCATTCGTCTAATAAATCAGAATCCCCTTAAACCGTCTCATATTCTCCGCAATCGCCGTCTCCACGGGGATCCGTTCCATACTACTCGCGCCAAAGAACCCATGCACACCTTCTGTTCGCGAAAGGACAACCTCCGCATCCTGCACCTCAGCAATCGGCCCGCCATGGAATAACACAATAGTATTCGGCCGCACCATGAACACAGCGTCGCGGATCTCCTGAATCAATTTCACGCACTCATCCAGCGTCTTCCCCGTCTTCCCGCCAATCCCGGCACTCGTCGTAAGCCCCATATGCGCAACGACGATATCCGCGCCCGCGCGCGCCATGGCGACGGCCTCGTCGACAGTAAACACGTACGGCGACGTCAACATGCCCATCTCAGCCGCGATGCGAATCATCTCAACCTCCTGGGCATACCCCATCCCCGTCTCCTCCAGATTCTGGCGAAACGTCCCATCCACGAGCCCAACAGTCGGGAAATTCTGGACACCACTAAACCCCAAATCCCGAAGCTCGCGCAAGAAAGTGCGCATGTCGCGGAACGGGTCCGTGGCGCAGACGCCAGCGAGGACGGGCGTGTGCTGGACTACGGGCAGCACCTCGCGCGCCATCTCCACAACGATGGCGTTCGCGTCGCCGTACGGCATTAGGCCCGCGAGCGAGCCGCGCCCCGCCATCCGGAAGCGGCCCGAGTTGTAGATGATGATGAGGTCGGCGCCGCCGGCTTCGGCGGACTTGGCCGAGAGCCCGATGCCGGCGCCGGCGCCGATGATGGGGGAGTTGGCGGCGATCTGCGCGTGGAAGCGTCGGATGATCTCGGATCTGGGGATGGCCGGCATGGTTGTTGTTGTGCGTGTGTGTGTGTGTGGATATTTATGTAGGTATATGTAAATGAGAAAGCGAGTACGAGTAATTTTCTGATCTGGGGTTTCTTTTTTGGTTTGTCTTGCGAGAAGTGGAAACGACGACTCTTAATTAGGCATTCCGGGATGTTTTGGCGGTTAAGTCGAACCAATTTTCCCGATTTTTCCTGGCTTGCGATGATGGAATTGCGGACAAGGTGGATTCACGGATGGATTTGACCCGTTTTAAACTGGGCATTGTTGCCAGGACAGGGCAGAGTTTTGCACTTCATCCCATGCTTGACGTTATTGGTAAGTAATAAGATCCGCAGCTATTGCTAATGCTTTTTACCTCGGATTACGACAGCAGGCGATACGGCGCGAATAGCACCGAGTCAAGCGGCAGGACTGTTACGTCTGGAACTGTACGAGTAGGTAGGTCTTGGCGGGTCGAATGGTCATGGGCTATGGTACGGTGCTCATGGTGGTGGGGGAGAGCTTTTCAGCTTCCCCTCCGCCATGCAACAAAGGAATTAATACCTGTACACGGTAAAGCCTGCGCTATTTGGCGACGTCGAGGATTCGCTTCGGTCACAGCTATAGGGTCGATCTTCCTCAAGGATTGAGGGTCGACAAGTCTCTGCGTTGCACGCATTAAATGTCGCACGGCGCAAGTCTGACATCCCCGTTGTATTCCGGAACGACTGGCGCTGCGGCAACAACAGCGTTGCATCGATTGGACGGGCGGGTGACGTTCCCAGAGCACCAAAACGGTCGTGTGTAATCCCTACGGAATACTACCGACGGAATAGTCCCGACTCGATCCCGAATGACGGCATCCTCCCTCGGCTTGCCGGACGCGTACGTATGAGTAGTCTAGAAAATACTTACACGGAGAGGCAATTGGTCGATTCGTCGATTACGTTGCTCCCCCCTGACGCCGGTGGCTGTTCCCCACATCAGCCTTCATATACTGGCAACGCCACGGCGCACTTCCCTCGTCCCATTGCCGTTGTGCTATAAATCCTGTGTGAGCATCGTGTCTCGGCGGGGGTGCAACAAGCAGACGATTCAATCCATCCGCTAATTATCGAAAAATGGCTTCAAACGTCTTGAACATCGTGGTGCTGGGCACCCTCGATACGAAGCTCGAAGAGTTCCTGTATCTTCGATCCGAGATCATCTCCTTCAACCCTGCAATCAATGTGATCCTGATGGACGTAGGCCGTTCCGAGGTCTATCACGAAGCCATAACCATTCCCCAGTCACAGGTTCACAAGCGTAGCAAGCATGAGCCCGAGGTCTTTCCACGAACGCTTCAGCGCGGCGAGGCCATCAAGATCATGATCAAGGGCGCCATACGCAAGATCAAGGAGTTAGAACAACAGACTGTTCTCCACGGAATGATATCGCTGGGCGGCAGTGGTGGCACGAGCGTTGCTACGGCGGTGATGCGCCAGCTGCCTCTGAACTTCCCGAAATTCATGGTCTCGACCGTCGCATCGGGCGATATCAGCTCGTACATCGCCGAAACCGATATCACCATGATGTACAGCGTCGTAGACATCGCTGGACTGAACGAAGTACTAATGGCCGTCCTCAGTAATGCCGCCGCTGCCATTGCGGGCATGGCTCAGAGATACTCAACCTGTCTCAGGGAGGGAGGTCTCGGACCGGGAAAGAAGAGAATTGGAATCACCATGTTTGGTGTCACTACCCCTGCTGTTCAAGTTGCTCGTCGCTATCTTGAGGCACAGAATTATGAAGTTTACGTTTTCCATGCCACCGGTGCCGGTGGTCGAGCCAGTGAGTGGAATTCCATTAAGAGTTCGCTTCATCTTTGAAGGGTTGTTGTCACTGGGGAGCACAGACTCACCGAACGCACGTCTTGGCGGATCTCTGCACTTGCATCTCCGTATACAGAAAATACTCTGTAAATTGCCCAAAACAAGTTGTATTTTACTAACTCTTGCTGTGTGAAGTGGAACGCCTGATCAGCGAGCACCGATTCGAGGCCATCCTCGACCTAACAACGACCGAGCTCGCCGACGAAGTAGCCGGCGGCGTCTTCAGCGCCGGCGCAAACCGACTCAAAGCCGCCGCCAAAGCCGGCATACCGCAGATCGTGAGCGTCGGCGCCATGGACATCATCAACTTCGGGCCGCGCGAGACGTTGCCCAAGGACATGCGACACAGGAACGTGCTCGAGCACAACCCGTCCGTGACGATGGTGCGCACGTCGCCGGAGGAATGCAAGACGCTCGGCGAGACGCTGGCGAGAAGATTGCGCGAGAACTGCGTCAGACCAGACCTGACTGAAGTATGGCTTCCGCTCAGGGGAATCTCGGGTATCGCGACGGAGGGACAGAGATTCTACGATAAGGAGGCGGATGCGGCCTTATTTGGCGCGATTAAACGTGGACTTTTGAAGACTGGTATCCGGGTCAACGAGGAGGACGTGCATATCAACGATCTGGCTTGGGCTGAGAGGATGGCTCGTAGGCTTGGGGAACTTCTCGAGACCAAGAATGGTAGCAGAAGAACATCGTCGCAATTGCCATCGGCGCAATTGTAACGACGCTTTTTCTTTTTTGGACAAGATCATTGTCATCGATTCTTGAGTAATGTATTATTAGCGCATATTTTGATACGAATACCGTTATATCCATTTCAATTTAAAAGTTTATGCTTACATCGAATATATTAGTCTAACACATATATCTTCGGCCGAATCTCGCGAGTGTCACTCCGTCCAGAAGAACCACGCGTGGAATTGAAAAACGCAACAAACTTGTTTAGCGACGTATCACGAGCCTGAGGACAGCTCACACAATCACGCATACAGTTCAAATGTAATCAAGGACTTGGCTAACAGACAGCTTTTTTTTACAATTAAATTCATGCTATCATGCCCCTTTCTATTCCCCGGAGCAAAACAACGCATCGAGCGTCATGTTTCCCCAGGGAATATTCTATGAACTTGAAGGAGGGTGACATCGTAACGCCAGCACGCTTTTGGGTATCATCAAATATTACCACCACCGACCGTTCCAGCCGTTCAGCCCTACATCATGACTAGGATGAGTGGTAGCCACCACATACAAGCAACGGCAACTCAAACCCAATCCTACCAACACAGTATCTGTCATCAAGTGTCATGCCATGTATCCAGCATGTTCATCATCGCATTTTTCCAGCAAGATACACCTGCTGAGTCCTAGCAGGCCGAGCGAGCACACCGAACGCAGGAAGATGCGGCCCCTGCACAGCACCACAACTTCCCCATCCCTGGAAAGTCTACTTTCCGGTCTTCTTGCAGACCGTGAAAGTGACCTCTTCGGCATCACCTGGTGCACGAAGGATCCAGTCTTTCCACTGCTGGATATTGATGAAAGGCCGTGCAAGCCGGATCTCCAATTGCACGCGAGGCTCCGAATTGTCCCTGACATGCACGGCCTTAGGACCGAGTGGCCCGTCGAGGCGCGAGAGGACGATGTGATGGGCGGCGCCCCTCTCTATATATGCCGACGCCGAGATCTGGCAAATGATAGGGTAGGAAGGGGCTCCGGTCGCCTGCAATTGTGATATTGACTGGGTCGAGAGGGGCCGCCTCGGGCGCACAAACTGCTGGCTACCGCTCTGGGGGAGACTAGGAGTAGTAGGTGTCGCTATTGTGCTCAGGGGCCTCTGGCCGGTCATCGCGTCTAGGAGCTTGCGATGAAGCTCCAGCGTCGAAACGCCCTGGTCGGCGAGGAAGGGCGAATCGAGCATTAGCGCGAGAGTGCGCGTGAACGACGCTTCTCGCTCCAAATCCTCAATCGAGGTACTCGGGACCATGGAGCCCGAGCCAAGCAATTCGAAGGTGCCGGGTCCTTCGATGTGCCCGGTATACGCGCATTGGGCGAACGGGCTGTCGTTTAGCATAAGCACGTCTGCGCGTGCTTTGCCCAGAGCTTTGGTCGCCGCCCGGGCCGAAATGCCGAGGTCGTCTCTCCTAAACATAAAAGAAGTAATCAGTATATATTTCTCGAAGGCCATGCGCCAGGGATGTCAATGGCCCATCTCTGACAAAGAAATGGCGACGCGTTGCTCTGGAAATGAAGGTGGTGAAAAGAAGAAGGCTCAGAATGAAAGAACAGGTAAAGAAGCGCGAACCACAAGCGCGAAAGGCGATCGCGCAGAAAACAATCAAGCGAAAAAAGGGAACAGGCAAACACTCACAGTCCGTACCAGACAAGCTCATTCGAACCGCCATCCCCAGCCTGCACAAACTCCGCACTGCCACCATACCAGAAGATCAAGAGATTGTCCGGTCCCCCATTCTGCTCCACAAACTGCGCAATCTTGCCCACAAGCATATCCTGCGGGTTTTCCAGCGTAGGGATCAGCCAGACCTGCGTGTCGATCCCATACCGGCGCTCAAGTACGCTCTGGAGCTGGAACGCGGCGGGCTTGAAGGGACCCTCGCGCTTCGCCTGCGGCGACGGCTCCGTCGATGAGCGCGAACTGGAGTCCTTGAAAAGGGTGGTGGCGGCGGACACCTCGTTGTCAGCCCAGCATACAAGGAGCGCTCGCGCCTGGCGATAACGACTCTTGTGACGCGTGGCCCACGCCGCATCAATCTGGCCCTGCAGGACCGTGGCGTTGTTCTCTAGGTCTTCCTCCGTTGGGATGTGATGACGACGGGGTCTGCCCGCGATGTTCGCTTGCGAGCTGCTTGTGCCTGGCTCGGCGGAGGATGATCCTGTGTTCGTCGCAATGGCCAGCTTGCGGAAGAAACGGCCTATGGATTTGCCTTTAGAGCTGGACTTCTCCGGAGACGAACTCGGGGTTCTGTTCTGCATCTTGATGATGTGTAAGTGTCCTTGGTTCGATGTGTTGAACGCGTGGTGCGGAGGGTTGCAGGTAAGCCTTAGAAACGGGAACTAGTTGTAGACTAAAAGCGGATACAGAGAGAAATCGTTCTGAAGCCACGAAGTATCTGTGGGAAGAATTCTGGGGAGAGAGTATGTTCTGAAGACGAGATGATTGTGAAGGAGGAAGGGTCACTAGGTGCGACCATTGGCGATTGTAAAGTAGGAAGATGTAAGTAGCTTGTACCATAGCATGTCGCCGTTAGCAACGTGCTCAGGTGAGTATCTGGCACTAGTTGTGCATCGTTACTTAGGTAAACGACGCACCGACCAAGGCGGTTTCAGAAGCACCGCTATGACCAGTGACTCAATGTATTGGGCACTGCCAGTAGGGAGGGTAACGAGCTGGGAAGCAGCGTGGATAGGGGGAAGGAGCGACCCGATAGTTGCTTAGGTAGAGAGGCGTTGCCTGTGACTAACAAGTTGACACAAGCACGGCCTTCGATCGTTGACTTGACAAATCAGACGAGAGTAGTACTACGGATATGCAGACCCGTGGCTTCCATTGGATACATGAACAGTTTCATTGAATATCTAACTAACCTCAACGCCGTGAATCCCTATCTTAAACCCTTCCTTGCTGTGTTTCTCAATACACCCAGATTACCCAACCCACTTCCTAGCGTTACGGAACATCTTGATCCATGGGCCGTACTGCCCGAATGCCTTAAGTTGCTTCTCGGGAACGTAGCTGGCCACATCTGCCATGATAGTTCGTTCAGGGTGTGGCATCATTGCCAGTACGCGCCCATCACGGCTAATAACGCCAGCGATACCTTGAGGGCTGCCGTTGGGGTTGTATGGGTAACTCTCTGTAACTGTACCCGCATTGTCGACATATCTCAAAGGAGACAGTCCCTCTTCCAAAAGAGCGTTGAGTTTAGTAGGCGATGAGAACTCAGCTCTGCCTTCTCCGTGCGAAACGGCAATGGGAAGGGTCGATCCTTCCATGCCCTCAAAGAAAACTGACTTCTGCACGCCTGCTCCGAATTTAACCATGGAGAAGCGGGCCTCGAACTGTTGACTCTTGTTCTGTACGAAGATAGGCCAGTTCTCGGCGCCAGGGATCAATCCCGGGTTGAGTTCGTTCAGCCGAGCCAACATCTGACAGCCGTTGCAGACACCAAGCGTGAAAGTCTTGGGTCGCTTGAAGAAGGCCTCAAAAGTGGCCTTGGCCTTTTCGTTCTTCGAGATAGACAGGGCCCATCCACGACCGGCTTCGAGGACGTCACCGAAGGAGAAACCACCGCAAGCTGCAAGACCGCTGAAATCATCAAGCGTACGACCGTCGATGATGTCGGTCATCATAACATCAACGGCATCGAATCCTGCTGCGCGGAATGCGAAGGCCATTTCGGCGTGACCGTTCACACCTTGTTCTCGGAGAATGGCTACTCGAGGTCTTGGGGCCACCATTCCCTTCAAGCTAGCAAAAACCGAAAGCCCATCATCGACATGATCGAATTGCATGTTGTATGAAATACCGGGATCCTTGTCATCGAGGATCGCGGCATACTCTTGTTCGGCGCACTCGGGGTTGTCACGTTCCTTTTGCATTTGGAAGGAAGTGGCCGACCACCATTGCTGCATCTCGGCTCTGTCAAGATCGACAAGAGTCTTTCCTCTGTACTGAATCTTGAATGACTGCTTGGCCGATGATGATGATCGCGTGAATCCAATCTTCTTGAGTAGTCCGGCAGGCGGCCCACAAGTAGCGAAGCATCGCCTGAATCGGGCCTCATCGGACTTGCGCACCTGGAAGACAGCGCCAAGTTCTTCGTTGAAGAGAGCATCCAGAACATTTGACTCTGAATCTTGAGCAACTAACTCATCGATGTAGATTTCGGCCGCACATCGACCAGCGAATATCATCTCCGCAACTGTGGTTAGGAGACCACCATCGGACTTGTCATGGTACGCGAGAACGATGCCTTCTTCGTGCAGCTGAGACAGGGCATCGAAATAGTCCGTAATGATGTCGACATCACGGACATCAGGTGCCTCGTTTCCGAGTTGTCCAAGACTCTGGGCAAGAGCTGAACCACCCATAGCTTTAAAGCCACGAGCAAGATCGACGAAGATAAGAACGGACTCGCCAACGTCCTCAACTCGTCTGAGTTGTGGAGTCCAGGTATTTCGCACATCCTCCACAAGAGTAAACGCTGAGATGGCAACTGTGACTGGCGCGGTGACGCTCTTCGTGTCACCCGTTTCCTTATCTTTCCACGAAGCCTTCATAGACGTAGAGTCCTTTCCGACAGGGATGGCTACACCCAACTTGGGGCACAGGTCCAAACCAATGGCTTGGACGGCTTCGTAAAGAGCGGCACCCTCACCCGCATGGTTGACAGCAGCCATCCAGTTAGCTGAGAGTTTGACACGACGCAAGTCACCCCGGACCTTGGGATCATTCTTGATATGCGCAGCGCCAAGGTTCAGGAGACTTTCCACAACTGCCATTCTTGCGGATGCAGCTGGCGAAATCAGCGCCAAGGTAGCCTTTTCACCCATAGCCATCGCTTCTCCGTATCGGGGTTGCTGTTCGTCGACGCTGAAAGAGGTCAGGGTGACGGCAACGTCTGCCACCGGCACTTGCCAAGGTCCAACGAGCTGGTCCCTGGTTACCTGACCTCCGACTGTTCGATCCGCAATGGTAATCAGGAACATCTTGGAACCGACTGAAGGCAAAGAGAAAACCAGACGTGTAGCCTCCGTGATCATTTCAGATAGGCTGGAGACACCGCACCTCTCCTTAAGGCTCGAGGCAGAATCGAAGGCTTTTAGAGGCTTGTTGGCAGTTTTGTCAACCCGTTCCTGCTTTCTGCCAGGGGGGAAGAGAGCATCCATTGGCAAGTCGATAGGCAAGGGTTGGGATGGGGTCTCGCGATCTTGCAAGAGCAAACGAGCCCCACCATTTTCATCTTTAGTAGTAAGTGTTCCTACGTTAGAGAAGCCACAGCGCTCTCGCTTGCAGATGCTAGTGAAGCGATTGATTCGGTCCTTGTTGATCAGAAGGACGTATCTCTCCTGAGCCTCGCAGCACCTGGTGGTCTGTTAATAAAAAGTCTTACATCACGAACCGAGTCTCGATAAGGAGCGACGAGTACAGGAAAGTTGAAGATAGGGGTTACTTACCAGATCTGAAGGGGACTCATACTGTCGTCAACGCTTGCGACTTGACGCAACTCAAAGTTACCTCCACCTAGTGCGTCCTTCACGAGTTCTGGTAAGGCATTTGACAATCCACCAGCACCTACATCGTGAATCATAGCAATGGGGTTCTCATCGCCTAGAGCCACACAAGTGTTGATAACCATCTAGATTAATGTTAGAGATAATTCAATATTAAGCGGTAACCGCAAATTTTCGGTATCCGGAGCAGAACCAAAGTGCTATCATAAAACGGAATTGACGTAGAATAGGGATCATACCTGAACTCGTCGTTCAACTTCGGGGTTACCACGTTGAACACTGTTGAAGTCCAACTCGGCTGTAGCCTCGCTGGAGTTACTGCTGGATGCAGCACCACCACCAAGACCGATGAGCATCGCTGGGCCACCGAGGACAATAACATGAGCTCCCTCATGTACATCATCCGGGCTCTTCAATGCATGTTGCGGACGGACAGATCCGAGACCACCGGCTAGCATGATAGGCTTGTGATAACCTCTCCAGTCATCACCAACGTCAGTCAACAAAGTACGGAAGCATCCAGTCAAGGCAGGACGACCAAATTCGTTGTTGTATCGTGCAGAACCGATAGGTGCCTCGAGCATGATATCAAGACTGCTTGCGTAGCTACATTCTGTCAGTCCACCATTACAGTATCATGGCATGGTGAAGCGAGGCCATCAACTTACTACAAGCTGTTAGCAAACTTCTAGTTGACCAAGAGTCATTAAAGCTAGACTTACCTGGAATGGCTTGCCAATGTCAGCTTCCCATGGCTGCACATGTCCGGGGATTCGAAGGTCAGAAACAAAGAAGCCAGAAAGACCAGCTTTCGTAGTCGAGCCTCTTCCCACGGCCGCTTCATCACGAATTTCACCTGGTTCACAGCACGTTAGGAAAGCTCACGGTGTCATACCAGCAGGAATGGCCTAAAGCGAGAAGCCTTCAAAAGCAGCCCATTCTTGGAACGTACCTCCAGATCCGGTCGCGGCTCCAGGGAAGGGTGAGATGGCGGTAGGATGGTTATGAGTTTCCACTTTAGCCAGCATATGCAGAACCTCCTTGTTCAACTTCCAGGTGCCAGTTTGGTAGTCAGGTGCCCAAAAGGCAGCCATCTCTCCTTGCAAGACAGCAGCGTTATCACTGTAGGCTGAGACAGTGAAGTCGGGTGTTTTCTTATGGGTGTTCTTGATCATCTCAAAGAGACTTCCGACTTGACGCTTGTCATCGATTGTCCAGTTGGCATTGAAAACCTTGTGGCGACAGTGCCTACAGGGCCGAGATTAGTTTTGATAGACAATAGAACAGGAGAGTCCAGAAACATACTCCGAGTTCACCTGACCGAACATGAACAGTTCAATGTCATTCGGAGGGCGGCCGAGGCCTTTGAAGGTCTCAATGAGATACTGGATTTCGCTGTCATCAAGACCCAAGCCGTTCGTGTTGCTGTACTCCGTCAGGGCAACAGTAGGGCCGCGAGGATCAGCAAAAATGTCGACAGAAACCAGTTGTCCACGAGTTCCCTCGGCAAATACGGTGCTCTCGGGTGACGGCTGGGTTGTGCTGTAAGTCTCTGTCATGCGGTCGTAGAGCACGCCGACAATAGGAGCAAAATCCTCGCCTTCGGACTCATCTTCAAACTCTACCTTAACCAGACGTCCTCTCTCAACACGCAAAACATCTCGCAGGCCGCAGACTTGGGCAATGGCGGTTGCCTGGGAGCTCCAAGGTGAGATAGTCCGGGGTGTGATATACACATCCTTGGTCTTGGTGGCTTCCTGCGATGCTTCAGGCAAGTCAGAGATACCGAGGAACGACTTGATCTCACCCAGGTCAGGAGTCTTGTTGAGATGGATGTAGTAGATCCAAGAGCCTGTGATATTTTTCACCTTAGCTTGGCTGACCTTGGCCACATGATCGAGGAGCTTGCGGGACTGCCATGCCGCGAAGCACGGCTGTCCAACAAGAACCTCGTAAGGCATGGTGACACGTAAGGTGGCCGCGGCTGGTTGTTAATATAAGGACAAATGAATCGACCTTCCGACCTCGAGGTCAGTGAAAAATTGTGTCTACCTAGGACATAGGTGGGAGCCTCCAACATCAAGAAGGAGTGTCAGAGTCCAGACTTTTTCCCGGCGACGGGATGCCCCGCCACCTCCCGTCAGAGCTGGACGGCGGGGTGAATTACGTTTAGTTTACTATCGATAGAGAAATCCTCCCTTAATGCCATATTCCCTGTTATATGCAACTACAGTGGTACTTTCTTGACGTTGGGCTACGGCAGTTGTGAGGTCCCGTCTCCTCTATCAGTCGCAATTCACACACTCTCTCGTGCATCTATATTCTCATCATGATCGAGTTCACGATTTGATTGTCGCTGCTGCAAGAGTAATCTAAATTAATTAATGTATGAATATGTCGCCTGCACTGCTAGTTGCTCGTACCTACATATCCGGTACCTACATACAACGTTGCATCATGTAAGTGATTCGCGCACCTGCAAGCAGGTGCTCATTTTCACCCACCCAACATCAGCGATGTCGGCCTCATTCCAACGGATAGCAGCGGCAATAGGTAAACCGATTACAACTCACCAGCCACAGCGTCAGCCATCAAGTGCAATATCAGCCACTGACCTTATTCCCTGCCTCAGAATCTCTATTCAGATGCATCCCAATT
Source organism: Xylariaceae sp. X167 (assembly GCA_028637775.1). Classification (NCBI taxonomy): domain Eukaryota; kingdom Fungi; phylum Ascomycota; class Sordariomycetes; order Xylariales; family Xylariaceae; species Xylariaceae sp. X167. Next base: position 38,156 of record JAJFDK010000119.1, read on the forward strand.
TTCTATTCCGTACGCCGAAGCCATTCTCTTCTTTCATTCCGAAGCAGCGCCAAACATTGAACCAAGCGGTCGTAATAAGTGGTCCTAAGACGAGTCGCCAGACGTAAAGCTACGTACTTGAATTCAGAGAAAGACCCAAAAATGTCGGAACCCGCAAACAAGCGATTTCCCAGTAGGCCCAGCACCGCAGCTCAAAGCACTCATCCATCGAGGACCCCACGCGTCGACACAGCCAGCAAAGCCTACAAACAAGCTGCCTCAAAATACACTCGTTTTATGATGGCCATGCCCATTCTACTGGTCACCTCATACTACCTATTCGACAGGCTGGCTCTCGGCCACGAGGCAAAATCGTTGCCTGGCACTCCTGTAGCAGTTGATGCGAAGAAAGAATGAGAACCCCATCGATACTCAACCATGATGTCGCACAATTTCATGACCGTACGTAGGGACGACATCGGCTTGTACCCGTAGTATGCCATTAACTCGGCATTTTCAGGGTTTGCACGCTTTTCACCGGTTATTTCATAGCTACGATATGAGAAGTTGGTCTTATGCGGTCACCTGAAATCCCGAGCGAGGTCTACTCGACGGTGTATATTGGCACTTTTACGGTATCCGGCCTTCAAACCAGACTTCGCATCACGGAATTCCAGCATAGCACCGTACGGTCTAAGAGAAGGTCATGCATGTCACCAATAGCGACAGTATTCGCTTAGCAACCCTTCAACTACAACATTCCAATGGTTATTCACGTATACTAAGCTGCCAATTGGATACGTGATCTGATGATGCAGCTCCAAAATGAACTCGTACGGAATACTGACGGTGGTGAGGAAGAGAGACCGAAAGAGCGGACGTTCGGGCGCCAAGTTGAGAAAGAACCATGGTCCATGACTCTGCATAGGAGTAGGGGTTGCTAACGGCATTTCTTACTCATGAATTTGATGAAACGCTCGCTCTTTGGGACACGGAGACCGGAAACCCAACTGAAGGAGCAAATCAAAAGACACGGGTGAATCTGGAGCAGAACCGGCATCCCGGCTATCAAACTAGCGCCGATCCCGTGACGACCACTCGCTCCTCGTGGAACGCCTTAACGCCGGTCCCCTTGTTTGTGCCACTTCTTCCTTCCAACAATAATGGCCCCATCGAACATCGTTCGTTCCTGAGATCTACACGGGCTTGCTGGCTGTTTACGAGTAGCATCGCATGCCTCTTTCTCTCGTTCTTTCTCTCATAGCCATTCGCCGCTGTTCTACCTATGTTATCGGCGCAAATATGTGCTGCTGAGTGTTGCGTTTAGTAACAAGAAACCTAAGAAGCCCAACCCAGTCCCTTTACGCCCGAGTCCCGAACTCCTGATAGGTTTCTATTCACATTGACATTCGTTTGCTCTTTGCATCATCAGAGAATGATCGGCACTTCTTTGCCAGAATATGTCCTCATCCGCATCGCTATCCTATTACTACAGTACACAACCCCGATTTGTCTAGGTTGTGTTCTCGTCCTCGTCGCTATAGAGGGTCCCGAACATGCGTTATCACGCACTACCAGTAAGGCCTTGATCGGATACTCTATCCTCGATGCCTTGTACGCCCGTTTTATTTACTACCCGTACACACATCGCCTGAAGCAAGTTGCCGAACACCCTCCTCTCCTACCTCGTGCTGAACGACAGGCTCTGTATATGCGATGTCTTGATAATATACCCAACGTCACCAACTACCTGCAGAAGTGGTTTCTTGGTGCCCCGGAATCGGACATTAGGCGGGAGAACGTGCGCGAGTTTATATCCTGGGCGTTCTTCGACAGACATCACGGCAACGAAACGGCGTCAGAAATAGAAGAGATTGATGAATATATCGTCGCGGTCGAGAAGCGCATCGACCGCCGCCTGCAACCCGGATGGGGCAAGGCGAAAAGTCTTCGACTTACTTTGGATGCGATCGAGATTCGCTACAGAAGCGTTGGGTGGTATTTGATTATCGGCCTAATTGATCTCATCACGCACTTCCAACTGGCTCGCCATAAGTTCCAATACTTCGCACGGCCGCTGCCACATCCGTCCGTGATTCCCTTACGTCCACAGTCGTTTATTGCGAAGCACCGGTCTGTTTCCCAGCTGAGCTACTGGTATCGACCGCACACGGCAAAGAATAAAGTCCCCCTTGTTTTTCTGCATGGGATTGGCATTGGACTCTGGACATATGTGGGTTACCTGTCGGATCTCAACGACTGTTTCCCCGACGATGACCAGGTCGGAATTATTGCCTTGGAGTATCTCCCCGTGTCAGCGCGCTTGACCGACGCACCGCTGAGCCAGTCTGAATTCATTTCCCAGATGGCCGCTATTATCGACGCGCACGGCTGGGACCGGTTCACTGTTGTTGGCCATTCGTACGGAACAGTGTTAGCAACGCACATGCTGAAATCGCCCAGTTTGAGCCCGCGTATTGAATCAGTCGTGCTAGTTGATCCGGTCTGTATCCTGCTGCATTTACCCGACGTCGCCTACAACTTCACCCGACGCAAGCCAAGAACAGCCAATGAGTACCTGCTATGGTACTTTGCTAGCATGGACCCTGGTGTTGCACACTGTTTAGGGCGTCATTTCTTCTGGAAGGACAACATTGCTTGGAAAGAGGACTTATTACAGATCACCGAGACGCCACTTGGGGATGCAGAGGCGAATGGCACCGCCCAGTCAAAGAAGACTAGATCGCGACGGGTCACAGTATGTCTCGCGGAGAAAGACCTAATTGTAGATACACCGGCGGTCCTGCAGTATCTCATCAACGGAAAGGATTGGACTGTCGTTGGTAGCCGACGGGAGAAGACTACCGGTGGTTCCATTTTAACCAAACAGCCGACAAGATTCGTGTGTGAACATAAAGACATGGAGGTGCTTTGGTTTGACGGACTAGACCATGCGCAGGTCTTTGATGGTAAAGAGTCGTCGGCCAGCATTGCGGCTGCTACACGTCGGGCTTGCGCATCGTAGTTCACAGCAACCCATACATATTTCTGGAGGTAGCTAGACTACAGGGAACCTGGCACAGGGGGTTAGTCGAAAACCAGAATAATCATAATCAGACCTTGAGGCTAACTTAATACCTTCGGGTTTGATGGTTCGCGAGTGAACGGATCATATCGCCTTGAAATATGCCGAGAATTCATTCGACTTTAACATGGTCGCCATCCCAACCAGTGAAATTCACAACGACTGGTTCAGGTCCACTTCGGATGAGGATCCAGACGACATCCTCGTCTGTTTCGTTGATTTCCTGGTGTTCGGTCCATGAAGGCACGTAGGCAAAATCGCCTGCTGAGAGCTCAAATCGCTTCAAGTGATCCTCGCCGCCACCGGTGTTGGCCACGAGTACGCCCTTTCCGGATGCCGCATAAATGATGGTTTCTTAACGGGCGATGTCAGTGATCTTATTCTAATCGCTCTCAACATGTACAAAGTTGCACGCTCGAAAAGAACGTACCTTGTTCGGCATGATGATGCACTCCGGAAGCACAGTGAGGTTTCGCTGTCATTACTGCAACCGACATTAATCATCGCACCATTTCCCGGAGCATGGTAGCTTTTGGCTGGTACTCACCAGTGGCACACATTTTGTCGCTTTTACCAACGATGACGCCCTGGCGCATCATTGGAGCATTTGGGGCGTCTTTGGACTTTTGTCGCTTGGCCTCGATGTCCGTGGCCTTGACGACAGTGATGGCGGATGGCAAGATGATAGGCAGTATATCTGCCAGCAATGCGAAAATTGAAGACATTCTGAGATACTTTCCGGAGTTCTACGATCTTGAGTACTTGAAGATTGAATATTTTCTATTACAGAAAAATAAACGAAGATATGAGGTGCCCAGGCTGTGTATGTGAAGTGTCTCGTTCCGATCAAGAGTGAGGCTATTCCAGTACCTTCTTGGGGCGCGGACTGTGGCTTGAGATGGACCACGTGGATATCGGGTTTCATATTGCTTGTGTGTCGTGTTCCTGTTGAGATCTTGAGATATGCGACTCATATGTAAGTACTTGTAGTATGGGTGGTCAGCCGAGGGCCGTGTCGTATTATGCGCCCAGCTGGCCATGACCTCGCATTTATCTTGGAGAGATTTGTCCCGCTGCGAACTACCTAAGTGAGTTCTGTAGGACAACTTGAAGCCGAACATGTTTCCAATGAATAAATATCAATATTCTACTAGCTTAGATCTTCACTTGGCTTTTCCTTGCATCCTTCCCTCTCCCCCCATAGGAGGCACACACATCACTCACTTACACTTACACGCACATGCTGTGGGTTGTAATCCGGATGCACGAAGAATACGAAGCTCGTACTGCTGCTGCTATCATCTCCTAACACAACGGACCTCAGGCACATTTGCCATCCACAGTTCGTATCTACTACGGACCACAACCTTTTTTCCTACATCTTTTCTATGCTTTGCAGAACCCAAATGCACAGTGAATCGCCTACCTTGGTATTCCGTAGTTCCTTCCAATTGCATGTTTGCTTCTTTAATTCCATGACGTATGTACATAACCCAGCTTTTAGCTTACCTCATAACCCCGCCATCACTAATTTGGACACTGCCAGTAACCAAACCTCACCTACGGTATCTTCCCGGTACCGCAACGTCCCTTCTTCATGTGAATCTGTTCTTTCTCAAATTCCCGTAAGAGTTACTCAGGGAACCAAACCTTGTTATCTGATCGCTACTTCCGAGTACCGAATGCACTGAGAAAGTCTTAGGCAACCGCCTTCCTCAGAAGTTGTCGCCTTCGGACTTGTACGATAGCTCGCTGGGTACGGAAGTCGAGACCTCCAGTTGAGCTTTCCCCCACTTCTGGCCGTCGGGAAACAACCTACCACGGATCTCCGATTCCACGCAGAGTCAGAACGGCATTCGTTTCAGGGAATGAAATAAGTCCCGATCTTCTGCATCCACTCACTTTTGATTTCTTCTATTCAAGTCAACCAACCCGACTCTGTCTGTACGTTCTCAGACTTGAGTTGGCATATTCACCCCCTAGTGGGTTTTGCGCGCAGCTGCCTGGTGATCTTGCGCCTCCTGGGTATCTCGCCATAGATAGCTACTCCTGTCCGTCAACAACCCCGTCCTATCCGGATTGTTGCGAATCGGGAGAGTCTCGTGGCTTGTGGAACGGGCTTCTTCATCGCCATTTGCACAACCTACCTAAGAACTCCAAGCTGCGGGTGGTTTTGCCGTCGAAAACGCTGCGAACAAATCATTGCAAGATGACCGTTTCTATTACCAGTAAGTCGCCAGCATGTCAATGCCAGTTCGTCGAAGCGTAGTCTGTGTGGTTATTTCGAGTTATGATATTACCACTTCTGCCTCTTCATAATTACTGGCTGGCACTATTCCGACCCGAAACTCTTGACTGACTGCGATTGGTTATCCCAGGTCCAGGCACTGCTGCTGTCGCGTCGGCACCTTCGCCCAGCCGTCGTGTTTTCGACTTGTTCCAACTACCTGCCGAAATTACTGATTCTATTGTTTCTTACCTTGAACCACTTGACCTTGCTAGGCTGTCCTTGACATGTCGCGAGCTCCGTGATCACGCCTTGCGTGATAGACACTGGCGTCGACATGTGCTAGCCAACCTGCCGGGAAACCCCATCACAACTCCGTATCCTTGCAAGAGCTGGCGTCAACTTTTCATAGCTCACGATCAACACTGGTTCCTGACGAGAAACAAGATCTGGTTCTCTGACTGCGCGCTCACGGGCCAGATGGCCCTCGCCAGATACGACCAACGTCGAGGGTGCATCGAATTATATCAGCTCCTCGCAGTGAAGGCTCGCGATGGAAGCGAGCCATGGCTCGGTAATCCTGAGGTACATATCCACTACTTCGAGCCGAAAATCAAGTTGCATCTCGATAGACCAGTCCTCCAATTTAACGCCGCGAGCTGGGAAAGCTTGACGCACACCTCGCCAGACATAACACTACCACGTGGCTTCTTTCGTGAGCAGCCGACACCGGTCAACGGATCGGATTCAAGATACAGTGCGTTCGAGCTCACCAAGCCTCTCGAAGAAGCGGAATTGTCCTCTCGTATGGCTGCCAGCTTTCCCTATGGTTCGGTCTGGCCACCGCCCGCTTTGCCTTCACAAGACCGCGTTTTGGGTCACCCCCGGGACATATCAGTAGCCTCTAACTTTGGCAGTGTGATGGATGTGCCAGCATATCGACCTTGCCGGATTTCGGAAGCATCTCAGAGTACCTTTCAAATCCGCCAGTGGGCGCAATTTGGAGGCCTGTCGCCAGTGGTTTTTCGGTATGCCGAGGAGATCCTGACATATTCGACACTTGATCCGTCCTTGTAGTAAGTAATCGCCGAGTATCATCACCGATATTCACTTGTATTTGCCGCCACGGCACCGGTAGAACCCTGTCCTGGTTACTATTGGTGCTATCGTGCCTTGATCTTTGTTCATTTTCCCCGAAATCCTTGTAGCAATTGCGCCGGACGGCAATACTAACCCTGAACCCTGCAGCACCCCAACCGCAGAGCGACCCTATAGAGGGATTTGGGTCGGCGACTACAGCATGCACGGCTGCGAATTCGTTTTAATCAACCAATTCGATGACGAAAACGAAGAGGCGCCACAGACGCCTCTTGTGAAGCGAGAGGACGAAAGCGATGAGGAATTCAAACAGCGTTTTCTCAAAGAGAGAGTCCATCGGGGGTCATTGGAGGCAATCAAACTCACAGGCGATCCGAATGTTCCTAGAGGCGAGCGCACGTTCATAGCAGACGATCTTGGAGAAGATGGGCTCATCGGCATTGCCCAAGACCCCCCTTTCAGTGGTGCGAGAGTAGTGAGGAGCCGGGGCCATGTCGCTGGTGCCGGCTTTGTCCATGGTGAGTTCTGCTAATTCCTATATTCAATAGTTGTTATTATTAACATGCCTTCCAGATGGATACATCGAGTCACAGTTGATACTTGTCTCTTTTGATCGCCTGGCGCAGTATTGGGTTAAGTACAACCACATCAGCTTCTTCGAGAGAATCGACATCAATAAGCTCCTTGTCCCATGATGAGGTTGGTTGCGGTCAGGGAAGATGAAGCAGCAACTTCAAGTATCGGTACCTACTTCAACGTTGCCTTTACTTGTAGATCCATGGATATTGGGTATCTACGGAGTATGTAGGTAGCCAACTCAGTGTACATACCTCATTGCAGTCCTGTTGATTGATCGCAACATCTTTGTCGATGCCGAGGTTCTGCTTTACTATGTACGCCTCAGACACAATGATTACTCACTCCGTACTGCCATGAGTTGTGCTAGGCACCTTTTGGCAACTTGCAAGTGTGGAAACATTCGGGATCCATTCCTTCCTCGGTAGCAAGCGGTGCGCTAGCTAAGGATTAACCCATCCTGGTCTAGCTGTGCCGGATAACTAAAGTGACATGATGGATCTCGAGATGGTTATGAAGTTGAAGTGTGAACTGCTATGTATCTCTTCATTATAGGTCTGAGAAGTAGGTACTCGAAACTTAGGAGGTGCGGTATGTACGAAAAACGGAGGAGGCGAATGCTTTTTACGAAGTCGGTCCTTCATATATCCCCCGTGTCAAACAAAGAGAGAGATCCGACCTCATGATGTTCAGGTACGAGTACTCGTACCGTTCCGTAGCCACGCTTAGGACCAAGGTCCGTCCGCCAGCCCAAAATCATGCGCGTTCAATTGGCAAAGTCCAGACTTGTTCAAGTGAAGTCCTAATCGTTAATGGGTTAGCTGCGCTTGTTGGTTGAGAACTCGAGGCCCCGGGCCTAATGCGAATTGCATGCACTGGCCCGCAGCCAAAATGCTTGATTTCTCGGCTCGTCTTTTGTCCAAGCGCAAATTCGTTCGGTTTTTAGGCTTAACCCGATGCATTGCGCTAATTGAGAGCTTTGTCGGGCCGAAGCGGGCCGGAAACGGTGCTGCCAATGCACGGGCTCGTTTCTATGATGGAATATTCCGGTGTTCCGTCGATCCGTTCTGTACGGATTACTTCGAAGTTGTTGAAGGAGAACGACGTAGAAATCTTCACTGAACAGTCAAAGTTTATTTGAATCTTTATCTTTCATTCGTACGGGGTTCTTGATTGAGCATCCTTCATAACGGTCATATATCAGTCTTGTATTGTCACAGGCTTACACGAAATTTTCTTACATCGAGAGTTGGGCTCCTCGAGGATCATCAGGATCTCATCAACTCACGAGTTAACAACCTTCAAATCTGAGGTCATCACTCGATTAAGAGAACTCACGGATTTGGAGTTATAAATGCGATCCGGAATTTTCTAGGATCTCACAAGTCAAACGTCTTTGATTGATTGACGCGGGACAACCCCTCACACCCGCCATCAATCTATGACGCTGTCCAACCCATCACGATAAAAAAAATGGCGGACAAGTACATCATCAGAGTCACGGCCGGGTCCACGTACAACGTCGACGAACACGTCGTGGTCCCCGTGAATTCGCCCGAGACGGTGCGTATCAGCAACGCCTTCATCGACGCCGAGATCAATGTGCGCGTGAAGAACTACAGCGGTCTGCCGCGCAATTCACCCGCTACGTCTCCGTATTTCGAGCTGGAACCCCATGCGACGAGCGATGATCAGTATAGTATCGCGATCCGGTTCACGCCGAAAAAGCGCGCGACACCATCTGCGACACCATCTGCGTCCGGCCCTGAGACGGCATCAGACGATGATGAGGTAGAAGAAGAAACAGGTATCTCAGGCCATGATCTCCAGTTCGGAAATGACTTCGATCATCCCATTCGGGACCGCCTGCCCCCGGGCTTCAGCTACGCCATGAACATCGTGAAATGGTGGATCGATCCCGGTCTCGACGGGGATCCGTACGCAGACATGCCGTACCTCTACGGACCGGGCCTCTCCTCCTTCAACACGATCCACGTCGGCGCCGGGTCTCACGACGCGGAAAAAGGCGGTCTCTATTTTGAGGAAGGAGGCGATGAGGCCGGGTTAGTTGCGCGACGAGCCATGGGCGCACCGGACGGCGCAAAGGAGAGGAAGAAGTGGGCGCTGTACGACGCGAATAAAGCCGGTTGGACGTACGAGTACGGCCGGACGTATTGTGTGGATTTCTTCAATCCGTATATTGATTTTGAGGGGCTCGCGTTGCGGTTACCCGGGTATGCGTTGCCGATTATGAAGTATTGGGATGGGCAGGAGGGACTTCGGTGAGTTCTTTTTTTTTTCCTTCATCTCCTTTTGGTGATAACCCCCCCTCGAGTGTAAGGAAGAATACGTCTCTCATGCTTTTGTGCGATTGCGTTTATAGGGGTCCGGCCAAGCGCTCACATGCACTCAGATATGTGCTTCGGAATCGCGCGACGGGAGACACGTTTTTGGTCGTTGTCTTCTCGCTGTATTTGAGGGAGGATGTGAATGAGGATGGGTCGTTGAAGCCTGCGGCGCTGGAGGCGGCGCGGCATAAGGGGCATGAGGAGGAGATGAGTGGTGATGGCGATGAGGAGGCTGGTGGTGATGATGACGATCAGGTGGATTGAAGGAGCGTAGCGGGTGGACTATTTATGCAGAGGGCCGGTAGTGCTTCTCCTGACTATGTGTATGATTTTCGTTGTTCATTGATATATACCCATATCTCGTTTCTCAACTCTACTGGATCTTCCCCTCGCTTACTAGCTGTACGACTATTCATTACCGTTATGGCTTGGGAAATTCTGGGATTCCCAGAGTTTCGGGTTCATGTAACCTGAAGGAGCAAAGATGGGAGCGGGAATTGCCAGCGAACGGTGTGTTAACGGCGACTAGTTTGAGAACCATCAACGCTCGCCTCGCTTTCAGCAGCGCCTTATCCACAGCTTCTCCATCCTTCATCAACTACATGAGTTCAGTCTTCGCCATCTATCTAGAAGCTCACCGCCGTCAGATGAAGGACGCGGCACAGTCGATATCATAATACCATCATCATCGTCTCGGTCTGAGTAAGAGATGCGCTGACTGAGATCACGGATTCTGCACACCGACATCTTACAATAGAGGTTTGAGTTGAGGTTTGTTTCAATGGTCTGTTCTCGTGTTTTGTGATTAATCTGGCTGACTGACGGACTTTGTTGTCTAAAGGAGGTTGCTGCCTGATAGTGACAACTCTGCGAAGACTCGATCACATGGTTTCAGAGCCTTTTGTCAAAAGAGTCCGTCAACACTCTTATGATTACTGAGCATGTAATTCAGTCTCTGCCTTTCACGGTCCGTGCGATATACGCGTCACGTATTGTATCCCATGGCGGTTAGTTTGACAGGTCAGACTATTGCACATACAACTTCACGGAATGGTTTTCTGGGGTTCCCCGTTCCCTGCTCTCATTGCCTTTTGTATGTAGCGGAGGGGCGCATGATTTGTAGGGCTGAAGTCGAGAACGTGTTCAACGCCGTTCTTTTATGTCCTTGCGGACAAAACCACGTGTGATATGCATCGCACTAACAAGAAATAGTCGACGGGTTTATATTGTTTCGTTTCCCCGTCACGGCTATAAATAATATTATCCCCTTTAACCATCAGAATGGCCAACTCCGTAGGTAAATTGTTTTTAACTACGGGGTTTTGAGTACCGGTGTGTTGGTAGTTGGGAACCGGGAAGTTCTATCTTGATACTATTGCTAAATATACTTACCCCACAAACAGCAAGAAGATTTCTCTGTCATGCACGGCGAGACCTGGGCCCGGTCCATGATGGATGGATCTTAGTCTGGAATAGATAAGCATCCGTATTTTCCATATCATGTTCGTGAAGAAAGCCATTAATAGGGGCTTTCTTCGAGAGTCCAATGTGACGAGGCCTGATTTAGTACCCGAGCTATGGATTCGGCATCTCGGGGTGAGAACTAGGAAGCCAGTCCCAGATACGGGACAACGTTCCGAGCGTGCTCAGACGGAGGGTACGCATGACTTCGTACACAAGAAGATATTTTCATCACAGCTGGTCTGGGTTAGGTTTATTTTTGTGTCTCGTGGCCATAGCTGAGAACTGGTGACACAGCCACGAAAACAAAAAGACACGATGTTACCACGGTAGGTTCACGGCACGGACGCATCATCGCGACATTCTGGTTTCGCGTTGTCGCGCCGGGGGTTCGGCGCAAGGTCAAGTTACCGGATGCCGAGGTTGCTGAGGTTTCAGCTGTCCCCTGTACAGATAGAAGCTGTCAATCTTGAATGGTTAGGGGAGTGATTGCAACGGTGACGTGTCTCTTCCGAGTTTCTGTTTAGCTGAAAGCTGCGCGTCAGGCGACATTAGAGTCCGTAATATGGTTGCTTATTGAACGAGATGAGGCTTCGCAGATAGGACGACCCACCACAGCCCGTGCGGTGCTGGAAGATCGGGCTATGGCCTGTGCGGATGGCGTTCCGGGCACCGGGATACGATGCGGTGACAGCGACGGTTCTGGATGTTGAGCTAATTAGCATCTGACCCGTTGTACGTTGACAAGCCGCCTCCTCGTGGTTGGTCTGTTAATAGTAGCAGTTGTAGTATTATTATCACCGTCCTGATTCGGCTTACCGCGTTTGGTCTTATGTTACTTGTAGACGGTATTCCCCAGAATAAAGGCGTTCGGAAAACATAGAAATAGGACCCCGTTCCTCGATATCTCTCAGTCATGGTCTCTCCAGCACTGAGAACTATCCGACAAGCATCGAATACTGTTCGCAGCTGATATAGGCGACGACGCAATACTTTGAACAACATGACGTCTTCCAAGTTATTTCGACCGGTCAAAGTCGGCAACATGCTGCTCTCCCATCGTGTCGGCATGAGCCCACTAACACGCCTGCGAGCATCCGACGACCACGTACCGCTGGACATAGTAGTAGAGTACTACAGACAGCGAGCCACTATCCCCGGTACACTCCTCATTAGTGAGGGAACATTCATATCGGAAGCCGACAGAGGAGTAGCGAATGTACCTGGCATATACAACGAGAAGCAGATCCAGGCCTGGAGGGAGGTGACAGATGCTGTTCACAACAGAGGAAGCTATATCTTCTGCCAGCTCTGGGTCACCGGCCGTGCTGCCAATGAGGAGTTTGCTGAGTCGGAGGGCATATCCGTCTATAGCTCAAGCGCAACACCTTTGACAACATCCCGGACGCCTCCACGAGAATTGAGCTTGACCGAGTGCCAAGATAAAATCAACAACTATGTCAGCGCGGCGAGAAATGCGATTGCTGCTGGATTTGACGGCGTGGAGATTCATGGTGCAAATGGATATCTTATCGATCAGTTCACGCAAGAATGCTGCAATAAGCGAACGGACCGATATGGTGGCAGCATCGAGAACCGATCCCGATTCGCGGTGGACTTGATAACAGCCATCAGCAAGGCCATAGGTCCGAAGCGAGTAGGCTTCAGACTGAGTCCGTGGAGCACTTATAACGAGATGTCGATGGACAACATCATCCCGCAATTCTCGGACTTGATCTCGAGAATCTCGAAACTCAACATCGCCTATCTGCACCTGGTCCAGGCCCGAGTCATGGGACCCGAGGATGCCACATCCCCAGATCTGTCCCATACCCTCAAGTTTGCCTACGACTTGTGGAAAGGACCATTGCTCGTTGCTGGTGGATTTACACCAGAGAGCGCGAGGCGACTAGTCGAATTCGAGCGCCCTGACAAGAAGATCATCGTCACCTTTGGACGGCGTTTCCTGTCCAACCCTGATCTGCCCTTCCGTATTCGCCACAACATCGAGCTCAGCAAATACGATCGCAACACATTCTATGTGCCTGGGTCGGCAGCTGGATATACAGACTATCCATTCTGCGACGAGTTCCTCGACGAGCAAAACCGGTTGAATCAGCTAAAGAAGGACGGCATAATTGGGTTTTAAAAGGAGTTATACGGAATAGAAGGGTCTGGTTAATGAAAATTGATAGACGGGGTTAACGGTTATACAAAAGGTAGAGGCAAACTGGACATATCTCATAGACGGTCTTCTTGAGATAGATGCATCCATAGCCTCTCTCACGAAGAGAAATGATGTATTTGTAACGAAGAGATTCCTTTCATGTCGAAGAATCGCAGAGAGGATGTACATAATGTAATCAATACAGTGTGTATATACGGAGAAAAGTTAAATTAGGAGTTGAACTATATTTCATACACTGTGAAGTCGTGAATCAGTTATTTTGCGGCTGGACGCAACTGGCCGCAGCTGCGGCGACATGCAGCATACGGCATGCGCCGGGAAGCTCTGCGGAGGATTGGAAGCTTCGTTGTGGGGCCTTCATCGTCATCATCACATCGCGGGCGCTATTATCGGGCCATCGTATGCATGACATTCTTCCAACTCGAAACTACTGCACACCACTCCGCATCTTTTCCTCCACCACTTTCCTCTGGTACTCACTTTTGGCCATACTGAACAGAGAATCGTCGCTCTGAACGCCAAGCAAGATGTCCGCGGATGATCAGCAGTTCTGGGACCTGGTAAGTTGAATAGTTACTCTCTTTCGTTGATCGTCAACTGTCCTGCCTTCGATAAAACCCTTGCTCTTCTCACTTGCTCTCGCTTCTCTCACTGGATTTCATATTCTCATGCGCGACGACAGCTTTCTTCTGTACCCAACCATGTCCGCCAATACACGGGCGAAGTAGCCGACTATGTCGACAAGGTCGTCGATAAGGCCGCCATCAGCGTCCGCGAGACACTCGCTACATCGCCATGGGTACCCGATTATGCTCGGCCAAGGGTCCCGTCACCACCACCCGTCGCCATCGTGCATCCGTCGACGTTGGAGCGCATGCAGAACTGGGTGGCTCGAAACAAGGTGCTCAGCGGTGCGATTGTCTGTCTCGTCGGCTACGTGACGTATCGCACGGTTCGTCACACCAGACTTCTTCGAAAATCGAGGAAGGCCAAGCGGGCGAAGAACGGCGGTCGAATCGAGGTCGTGGTCATCGCTGGATCGCCCTCGCTTCCGCTCACGAAGTCTCTGGCTTTGGATCTGGAAAGAAGGGGTTTCATCGTGTACATCGTATGCAACACGATCGAAGACGAGGTCACAGTGCAGAGCCTGTCCCGGCCCGACATCAGAGGATTCAGCATTGATATTGCCGACGTGAGCATTCCCTCCTTTCTTTCTTTTCTCCGAGGCGAAGCAAACTTGTGGAGACCATATCTACTGACATCTTTGCTCATCCTAGCCGCCGAGCGCAGGCGCCTCTGTCGAGCGATTCGCTGCGTTCCTCCAGACACCACATGTCGCTGTTCCAGGCGCGAAGGCTAACTATCTGACATTTACGTCCGTGATCTTGATTCCATCTCTACATTACCAGACTTCGCCGATCGCCACGATCCCCCCCTCGAGTTTCGCCGATCTATTCAAGACGCATCTACTTCAACCAATTCTGACGATCCAAGCTTTTCTACCCCTCCTCACATCGCGCCTTGCACTGCCAAGCTCGACGCATGGCCATACCTCGGAAAAGACTGCAGTCCAGACACCCAAGGTTCTGGTCTTCACACCGTCCATTATTTCTTCGATCAACCCGCCATTCCATGCGCCCGAAGCAACTGTCTGTTCTGCTCTTTCCGCGTTCACAGATGTTCTGACTGCCGAGCTCCGCCCCCTTGGTGTTCCAGTTACTCACCTCCAGCTCGGCACATTCGACTTCACAGGCTTCGTGCCCGCCCGCGGAAGCCTCAACCCAGGTGCCCTACCACCGTATGTGGAAACTCAGCAATGGACTGAGGCAGCTCGACTTGCGTACGCGCGCAACTACAGATCGCATTCGTCTTCGGCCATCTCGGCTGGGCGCATCCGTGGCCTGCGAGGCAGCTCACTACGCGATTTGCACACGGCCGTCTTCGATGTCTTGGATGGATCGGAAACTCGACCGGTGGTGCGCGTTGGGCTCGGCGCTGGCCTTTACGGGCTCGTCGGCCGCTGGGCACCGCGCGGACTGGTCGCGTGGATGATGGGAACTCGTCGGGTTCACGAGCTGAGCACCTGGGAGGGATCTTCCAGCTCCAGCGGCAGTGGCAGCCGCAGTAGCAGCAGCGAAAAGAGCATAAGTGAGACTAGCGAGACGCACGAATATGTGGCCGTGGGTCGCGAATACGAAGGTGGTGCCAAGTAAGTGTATTTGCGGGAGTCCCGTAGAATTCTCGTACATCATGAAACACTTGCTTGTGCCATCGTGCCTTGTGAGCTTTTAGCCCATGGTCTCCAGACACTCGAGAATACCACATGGGATGAATTGATGATTTACTAACATAAGCGGCAGTGTCTGGAAGGAGGATTAAGTCAACGGCGTAACGGCTATGATTGATATGATGGGGAACACAAAAAAAGGGGGAACATAAAAAACACACGGATTGGGAATTGACGGATTGCGGGAATTCGGGATTTTGTCGTGTATATATGACATTGGGAGTCAGGGGTGTTTACTGGCATTTAGGGGTGAAAGATTCCACCATTGTGGTGTTTGGATGGGCGTATTACCTACAGGATTGGGCGCCTGCGCGAGCTCTACTTAGCATTCAGACTCCCTACTATTTTATCAATATTGTCGTTGACGGTATAATAGTCAATATCATGACTTTATTTATATTCAGTCTGGCTGGCACTGATCTGGGTCGTAATTGCACAAGTGATGATGATGCATGCTTGTCCTGATTTCGTGGGTATCTATGAGGGCATTACAAATGTACATGAAGAGCTCTCTCTGGCTCTGACGCTGATTTTCGCTTGTTCTGTCTCTCTCTCCGTGTGTATAATAAGTGTGCATGTGTCGTGATGCATTCGGTCCTGGAAGAGATGGTATAACCTGAATTTCTCACGCCTCCGTTTTCGGGGCCATTAATGGAAGGGCTTCGATTCCTGACTTGATTTCTCAAAGCCTTGACATGTCCCTCATACTCGTTCGACCATTCAATAAGTTTGATGACCTCTGAGACCGCAATTACGAGAGTTGCGGCAGTTGGCGCAAGGAGATATTCGTGGGTGGATGGAAGGGTGGGCGAACGAGTGTCGCCTTTCGGGCTCGGCCCTTGCAGCAGGGATGGGGAACGCTACGCCTCATAAAGAAACGATTCTTCCTTGGATGATATGACTGCGATACCATCCTCTCAGTGGTGTCCGCGTCGACCGAACTTCCTATCACCTCGTCCACGCCATCGACCACCCCGACCAGCCCCAAAGCGATCACCCCGTCCACTAAACTTATCATCCCGGCGCCCACCCATATCCCTCATATCATCATCCATATCATCGCGACGCGGCTCCTCATGCACAACCTCACTCTTCGCAATCGGTTTCTCCAAATTCTTCTCCCAGCGCGGATGCGCGCCCTCCTTACACGCCTTGCCATCGGGACAGAAACCAGCGAGATAATACGGGCACAACTTGCGGCGAATATGGCGCTTACTGCAATTCGGGCCTAGCGGGCAGAAACCGCGCTCATAATGGGGACAAGGCGGCAGTTTACTGAGCGGATCGATGTGCAGGTACAGACACTCGTCGCCATTCGAGCAATACCCGTTGCGCACGAAGAAATTACATTCGGGCATCTTACGCAGGTTGTACTCGTGCAAGAACTCGCAGCCCTCGCCCTTCTTGCACAGCGCGCGCAGCCAGTGCTTGCAGACGAGCGAGTTGTACGATGTGTTTCCGCCACCGGGGCCGCCGCCACCACCGGGGCCCGATGATGCGTTTGTTGTTGAGGTCGTGTGGCGGTCTGCGCATTGTAGCCCGTTCGGACAGTGGCCGGCGAGGAAGGCTTTGCATACTGGGCGGTTGGGCGAGTAGCCGTGGCCGTAGGTGCTGCGGAGGAAGGGCGAGAAGCTGAAGGCGTATTTGGGGGCTTCGTGGTGGAGGATTTGGTTGGCGAGGTCCTTTGCGGACGGGGGTGGCGCGATGGTGGTGGTCGCCATTTCGCGCTTTCTGGCGTTGTAACCCTTTTCTGTCTTTACTCTTTGCTGTATTCTCTGCTTGGTTTCGTGGCGATATGAGACTGGATTGTGATGTGTTTGTTGTTCAGATGGAAATCGGGTTTCTGTACGCGGTTGTTTATGGATTGGTTCTGGTTATTGGAATGGTGAGAAACGGGAACGAATTACGTCGGCAGTGAATTGGCTTTATGTGGGGCAAACTGAGATCAGGTTACGGGTACATACATAATCTGGGGTAATATAAGATGTTCGAGGGCTATGTACATATCGAAGCCTCATCGGATTGGAAACGACATCACCGATAGGAATCTGGATTTCGTACAAAATCAATTTCCATTGAGTCCAGTATATTGAGGATAGAATAGAACGAGATATCTATGTCAAATAAGTTTTGAATTGGTCGTAAGATGGCCACATATCAATTTTGGACGGTGCCATCGGATACCGTCCAGTCTGACGTTATGCATTTACCGAGAGAGTCCGGCTCGTAGATCCGGCCGGGGAAGTTGCTGCTGTTTGCGGGGGCAAAGCAGGCCCAGAGAAGTCGATTCGTCCGTCCCTCCGTCTTTCTTTGTCTCGGTTATTGTTATTCCAACCTCGTGGCCGCATGGACTGGGCAGCACACTCTACCTTACACTATGGAAGAGTCGTCTATCCCGACATCTCATGTCTCACTTGAACAATTCTTGAACGTGAACTTGTAGCTCCTTGTTTGTTTGAGACACTTCTTGGAGAAAAGAAGTCCGGCCATCTCCTAGACCCGACCCGGAGACTCAACGGAACGGACTCGGATACTGCAGAGTGCTCACTGCACCGACGCGAGCTTGTCTCATCTCACTAGACAAGGAAGAAAGCCGTGTCAAACACCCACATATGTACCCGTTAGCACTCGTCTAAGCCGATGACGTTCGCCTACAGCAACAATGGCAGCATATATAGACCTCGACGGCAGCATCGGCCAGTCAACGCCTCCAACTTGGTCGCTACCACATCAGATAATTAGCCGGCCATACACTCAAATTGGAACCTGGTTCGAACAACTGACCCCGCTTCTCCGGATCTTCTGTGTTTCAAGCGTTCTGTTTGCTTCTGCTATTACTCTCTACGCCTCTTTTTACTCCAAGAGATGTCGTGGGAAGACGGCGCGGGCGATCACCCTACTCTCAGCCATGTTCGTCTTTCTAGTTGGTCTTATACTCTCCTTGCAGCTTTCAGCGACCACTGCGCTGTTCGGGGACCGTGATGTTGCAGCAGGTTCGAATCGTCAGGTGCCGAATGCAGTGAACCCTCAGTCCGTGTGTCCTGGATACAAGGCCTCAAATGTGATCGAAAGCTCGCGCGGTCTCACCGCCGATCTTACACTGACCGGCGCTCCTTGCAATGTCTATGGTACTGATATCGAGGCACTAAGCCTCATAGTTGAGTACCAGGCATCTGATCGTCTTCATGTTGAAATACTACCGAAATATATTGGCCCGAGCAATCAGTCGTGGTTCATCCTCCCCGATGCCTTGGTACCAAAACCAAAAGCCGATGTTGATTCCACCCATGGAAGTGATCTGGATTTCTCTTGGAGTAACGAACCGACTTTCTCATTCAAGGTGACCCGCAAGAGTACAGGTGATGTTTTATTTACAACTGAGGGCACTCAGATTGTCTATGAAAACCAGTTCATCGAATTCGGTTCTGCTTTGCCTGAGAATTACAACCTGTATGGCTTGGGTGAGACGATTCACAGTTTCCGGCTGGGGAATAACCTCACCAGTACGTCCTGGCTCTGTTCAGTTATACTCAACCAGTTGATCTCAACTGACCAATGTAGGGACTCTATATAATGCCGATGTTGGTGACGTTGTCGATGCAAACCTGTATGGATTCCATCCGATATACCTCGACACTCGCTACTTCAAGGTCGATCAAGATGGCAGTATGGCGTATGCGGCGTATGCCACCGACAAATCAGCTCAATACAAATCGTTCACACACGGCTTGTTTCAGCGGAATGTGCACGCACAGGAGATAATCCTGCAAGAGTCAAACATCACATGGAAGGGACTAGGTGGCACAATTGATCTCTACTTCTTCGAAGGTCCAACTCAGGATCAAGTCACAAAGTCGTACCAGACGAGCGCTATCGGACTACCCGCCATGCAACAATACTGGACCTTCGGATACCACCAGTGCCGCTGGGGCTATGAGAACTGGACCGTTGTGAAAGATGTCGTTGCCAACTTCGCCAAAAACGAGATTCCCCTTGAGACAATGTGGAGTACGTATTCCTTACCAAGATGAAGCTCAATAGGGGCATGTGGTACTGATTGACTCGCGTATAGATGACATTGATTACATGAAGACATATAGGGACTTTGATAACGACCCAGTTCGCTATCCCTATGATGAGGGCGCCAAGTTTCTTGCGCAGCTCCATGATAACCAGCAGCATTATATTCCCATCATTGACGCCGGGATCTACGTGCCCATACCCGGCAATAAGAGCGATGAGTATCTCTCATTTGAACGAGGCCTGGAATCAAACGTCTTCATTTTCAACCCCGATGGATCATTGTATATCGGGCAAGTCTGGCCCGGCTATTGTGTCTGGGCCGATTGGATCGGTTCACTATTTGGTGGCACCCAAGCTCATCAATGGTGGGAATCCGAGGTTCTCGAGTATCATAACAAAATCTCCTTTGATGGCATTTGGATTGATATGTCAGAAGCGTCCTCATTCTGCGTAGGGAGCTGCGGCAGCGAGATGCGGGCTTACGGCCGACCGGGATCGAAGCTCTTGTCTATATCCGATACTGCCGACTCAGATGCCGTCAATAGCATGAGCTCAAAATCTCGCAACATCAACTCTCCTCCTTACGCCATCCAGAATTTCCATGGCGATCTGGCTGGAAAGACACTCAGCCCTAACGCGACGCACAGCGATGGAACAGTGCAATACGACTTCCACAATGTTTGGGGCCATCAGCTCTTGAATGCGACATACCATGCTCTTTTGAAAGTTTTCCCGACGAAGCGGCCGTTTATCATCGGACGATCCACCCTGGCAGGGTCCGGGAAGGTTGCTGGTCACTGGGGGTAAGTTCCTACCTTATTCCATATATTGAATAAATCAGAGCTGAATAGAATGTTAGCGGCGACAACTACTCAAACTTCACATACATGTACTACTCCATTCCACAGGCGCTATCATTCTCCTTATACGGCATGCCCATGTTCGGCGTCGATACGTGCGGATTCGCGGACAACGCCAGTGAAGAGCTCTGCAATCGATGGATGCAGCTGTCGGCTTTCTTCCCCTTTTACAGAAACCACAACACGATAGGTGCGGCTTCACAAGAGCCATACATCTGGCCTTCCGTCATAGAAGCAACTCAGAAGGCCATGAAGATCCGATATGCCTTACTGCCTTACATGTACACCACTTTCTATCTGAGCCACTCCACCGGATCGACGACTATGCGTGCTTTGTCGTGGGAGTTCCCTAATGAGCCCTGGCTTGCAGATGCAGATCGGCAATTCATGCTCGGTGATGCACTCATGATAACTCCGGTTCTTGAACAAGGGGCCACGACTGTCAATGGCGTGTTCCCTGGTAGTGGATCAGGCATAATCTGGTATGATTGGTATAACCAAACTCGCGTCGGTGCCTTTGCGCCCGGACAGAACGTCACGATCGATGCACCGCTCGGCCACATCCCAGTCTATGTACGAGGCGGACACATATTGCCCATGCACGAGCCTGGAATGACTACCGCAGCTGTCAGGAATAGTCCATGGTCTCTAGTTGTCGCTCTCGATACAAAAGGAGAGGCGAGTGGTGGGCTTTATATTGATGATGGCGAGAGTGTGAATCCTGAAGCAATATCTTGGATTGACGTAAGCTCCCCCTTTTCTATTTTATATGTGCTTGAGAGACCTATCTTACTGAATATATCCTCTAGTTCGCCGTGTCAAAGTCCACGCTCACAGCGAAACGATCTGGTAACTACGAGGATAAGAATGCGCTAGGGTACTTGACGATTCTCGGTGTTGAAGGAGAGGTATCCGAAGTCACCTTCGGTGAGACAAAGCTCGAATCTGGAAGTTGGCACTTGGATTCCACATCCCGAGTTCTCAGTGTGAAGAATCTGGATAAACTTACAGACAAAGGTGCTTGGGCAGCGGACTGGAGTCTAAGTTGGTCTTGAGGGCATGAAACGGGTAGGAAGATTCGAGTTAGTTACATCATGAGAGCAAGAGACGGTAATATCAAACCGAGATACGGTCAAACGTAATCTGCAACGATTGAATCCCACCTAGCGTAAGCTCATCTCGCATGCCTAGTATCAACGTAAACAATAATGACCGATCCCACACAAGTTGATTGATCGCATTTATAGACCTATTGTCCTTACTTTTCTAAGCCTATTGTTCATCGGCACTCGAAGGGGTAACCACCACAACAAAGTCTTTGTCTCACGTCCTATCAAAAAACAACAACCTCCCCGTTCGCATAGTCCATCCTATTAAAACACATCTACACCACTTTAACCAACAAAGCCTAGCTTCAACCCCTCTCCTCCACCTCTACATTCCCATGAATCAAATACAATAACTTTAGAAACAATGAATCCCCCACCCCAACCCACTAAACGCAGCAACTCCTTCCCCCTCCCCTCCCAATCCCCAAACCGGGAAGAAAACAACAAAGGTAACCTACCCACACGCAGCACCTCGCTAACCGCCCGACTCAGTCCTCGTTCAACGAACCCAACCTTCCGCCCAAACCCCATTGAAGAAAAAACCCTGGACAAGAACGCCGCCGTAGCAAAATCCACAGCCCTCACGCGCCGCAAAGCCCACGAACAAGCACACCTCCGCGCCGCCGAGGCCGAATTCACATACTTCGAGACCGCAGCCCAACTCCTACGTGCAGCCTACGCGTCGCGCGAAGCCGAATACGATGCTCTGCGCACTGCGTGGGCGGCGGGGTGCGGGGCCCACTGGACGCGGGAACAATGGGTGGAATTTTTAAGACTGGATGAGTTGATGGAGGCGCTACGGGGGGAGATGTTTGCGGCGGAGGCGCGGATGGAGGAGAGGGAGGCGTTCATGTGTTTGTTTCGGGAGGAGATGTCGCCGGAGGCTGGCGTGGGGACGTGGTCGGTGCAGGGGGATGTGAGGGTTTGGTCGTTACGGGGGGAGGAGGGGGAGGGGGATGTTGTGTTGGAGTGGAAGGGGGTGGATTATGGGGATGTTACTGGGTTGAGGGTTTGTGCTGAGGATGGGGTTGTTGTGTTGGATCATTTGGGAGGGTTGTGATTTCTTTTTGGGGGGTTTGGATTTGGTGTTGTGGTGTTGTTGTTGCCCCCTTTTTTGGAAGCGGGTCAGTGAATGGAGCGGTGATGCTTGGCCGGTGATGTAGGAAGGATGTCCTCCGTCTACTTACTTGCCTACTTGTATACTCTCCCTGCGCAAACACGAATATTATTATTTAGTAGTAATAGTATCACTCAGTTTTACTTCCAAGACTACTCGTACTCAGTCATAATCACACGCGAGAGTTACGAATGCATTCGCACCAGGCAACAAAATCACAAAGAAGCCCTCAAAGAAAAACCCAAAATCAAAGAAAAAATCGCCAGCGATTCAATTTTTTATACCTTTTCCATACCACTCCTTCATAAAGAATCAAGCACGCGTCATCCGCTCTGCCCTCTTTCATTCATCCCTCCTCACACCTACGGAAGGATCCGTCTCTTTCCCTTAACGCCAGCCCGCTTGCAATCAGGGCAGACCTCATCACGCACGCGGACGTTCTCCGGCTGGCTCTCGAAGGACCCGAGACAGGGCCGTCCGTACGCCTCGGCGGCGGCGCATTTCTTCAGCACGGACGACTCGTCCACCATGCGGCAGCCGCATTTCTTGAAGTGATGCTCCTGTTTCCAGCACATGGTGTAGCCGTGTGTGGTGCGTGCGTGTGTGTGTGAGGGTAAGCGGATGAGGTATTAATGGGTGGCAATTTGTTGTTTTGAGAAAGGGAGCAGAGAGAGGGAGGGAATGTGTGTGGTCAACAAGTAGGTTAGATCAGTGAATGAATGAATGAGTCGACCAATGGATGAGATGGGGTATTCTGGGACTTGATGATCGAAAGATAGAATGACTACCACAGGACTACGTCGGTCCTTTTATACACGGGAAATACTTACGCACAATGAATATTGTCCATTGATACCCATCTCAAAGAATCTTTTGTCTTTTCCCCCTTGATAATGTCTTCGCGCTGTTGTCCAATAGGCTGAATTCTTTGGGGGTTTTGTTGTTCGGCTCGTTTAGTCTATTGACGGAACAACCGAGGAGGGTCTGCTTTGTGCTGCTAGTGATCACCGAGGTGTTTGCGTTCGACACAAGGGAATGGATACAGTCGTGTCTGTATCCCGGCGCAAAACACGGCGTCTTCGAGTCCGGGGATGATCACGCGTACGCGCATGTTCAAGGGTCTGGTCGATGGAAGCAAGGGCGACATGCTCGTGACGTTGTGTAACCGCGTTCCTTGTTGGCATCCTGTTGGTCCTTGAATTCCACTGTGAATGGTCCCTTGCCAGGGAGTTGGCCCCTCGATTGGTAGCTGAGTAGGACGGACTTTGAGGTATCGATGCTAGATAGTCAGCAAGTTCTTGTTGTACCGGCACTCCGGGTTCTCTGTTCAAAATGCGGCATCATTCACAATCTTCGACTCTCAGAATGCTCTTTCGGTGGTGTACTGCATATAAGCACCGACAATGCAAGTTTCATGATGGGCTAAATGAGAGATGTAGAGCCTCATACCAGCAGTTCCGCCGCTGGGTATCAACGCCTTGTATATTCCTTTTTATCACTTCGTTAATCGACATCACAAGACGCAGACGACAGTCCGCCCGTCGTCGGGACTAAAGGAAATACCACTGAAGATTGCTAGGCGCATTCCATTTTCAGGAAACTGGTCTATTGCCGTAGCTACAACCAGTCAAGGCCCCGAGCCCTGCATTTGTGGCGATGGATAAGCCACACCCGACAACCAGATCCCGTAACCCATTACCCAACAACTCATCGTTTACTTCAGGGGGATGAAACGCGAAGAGTGCGTAGCACCGATACCGGGACGACCGTGCTTGACGGGTGTGCTGTCGAAAGGTTAGCCGGCTTCCTTCACCAGACGCGGCGCATAGGAAAGCCCAGAGCGGAGGGACTTACTAGGAGATGGAGAATTCACCCAGGTAGCTGTAGTTGGCCACGGTGATTAGTGTCTGTATTCTTCCTAACCAGTTAGGTTCGCAATGCGACTTACTGTCCAACCATTTCAGGGCGGATTTCAATGCTGTTGAAGACCTTGCCGTTGTAGACAGCGACGACGGAGCCGATCAACTCGGGAACAACTGCAAGCCCGTGTCAGTTCCCATATTCCTTTCGATATCCTGGAAGTTGGCGAAGTCGTTCTTACTGATCATGTTGCGGAGGTGAGTGCGGCACTCAGCGGGCTGGAGAAAGAGACCGGTCAGCAATAGGATCGTAGGCGTATGATTCGAGCCCACTTGCCTTCTCGTTGGGGGCAGCGTTCTGCTTGGCAGCACGGAGCTTGCGGACAAGGCCCATGGGCTTGCGGCGGAGACCACGAGAAAGACGTCTGCGGGCACGGGCGTGGAAGAGGGTGCGGAGGTCGTCGGAACCGAGAGAGAGGAGGTTGTCAAGTTCAACACCGCGGTAAGAGAACTCTGTAGGAGTCGGACAGGTCAGTCAGTTGGTCGCGTCTTCGTGGCGACGGCTAGTGTGATGGAGAGAAGGCGGAGCGGAGCAAATCAAATCGGGATCGAGTCGGATCGAGATGGACGATGACGCAGGGATAAACAATGATACGGATAGGGACAGGCGAGAGACATACTGCGGAAGGCACGGCGCTTCTTCAGCTCGGCGGCGGCGACAGCATCCTGCGTGAGGTTCAATGTTAGCAACGTGCCATTGGGTTGTGTCTGTTTCCCGTCGTTTTTTATCACGAAGGGGCCGTGCAGCAACAGCAACATACGTATTCGTCAGCCATCTTGTCGGTTGATGGTAGTTACGGTCTGTGGTGGTGGGAAAACGGTGGTTGTGTGGTTGTCGCTGATGAAGTTGAAGACGGACAATATGAAGCCAGACTCGGTTTGGTGGGTTGTGGTCGCGGCGGGTTCCACTGGCAGAATATTTGAAAATTCGGGTGTGCGTCTTATCTTATCGGCGCTTACGGAATATGTACGACCTTTGCGATCAACATCTCTCCCACCTGGCACAGCTCTGGCGGTCCGAGAACAGCTGCCCACCTAAAACGCATCCAACGCCAAATATTACGTAACCGCCAGATCTCCAGCTCCATTAATTTCACCGCGACGAATCATCGAGGCATCTTGATCAATTTGAAGCCCGTCAACATGAGTGAGATACCAGCGTTTCCGTCAATCAATACGCGATACCTATGTGTGTACACATCAAGTTGAAGAGTTAGGGAACCAATGACTAGAATAGATACCCTCAAAAAGAGTTCCGAATATGTAGGCAATCTCCCAGGCGCCTCTGCGTGGAATACTCAAGCACCTAACGAGTCTTCGAGGTACGAAGTAACCCCTGAGTCCTGACGACGAGAGCCTCCATCTACATAACTACTACACACGCATCTAATATTGACCAGAGGACTCTACCGTTAGAACTGAGATATCTCTCGTCTCTGGCATGGAACGTGATCTATCCCAATGTATGGATTATAATCTCTGAAGTTATCATCAGCGCCCTCTCTTGCTGCCGACTCTGAAGCCAACGCTATAGGGTTTGCCGACGGTTCCCAGTGCTCCGAGGACTCGCGCAGAGGATCTTGAATCCAAGACCGAGGTCTTACACGCTGCTATGACTCCTACGTCTTCTCCTTTTCAGGCAAACTGCAATACCTTGGTAATCATCATGACTTGTCTCGCTACAGAACATCTCCCCGTCAAGCGGGTTGAATCATATCTCGCAAGTCGCCTCACGTTAATGGATTACGGCAGCGTTCCTTTCGACTTTCGAATCCCTCGACCTCCAAGGCGTCTGCAAACGCGTCGTATACAGTCTTGTCGTCTTGTGCATAGAGCGATGTCGCCACGTCAAAATGCCCCGGGGTGGCCCGGGCGATGCCACTCACTTACAGCGTAACAGGGGATCATCGCCGTTTTGTCTAATCCAAAATTCGTTTCAAAGACGGATCTCCCTATTAACTCGTGCTTCAATCTCATCAATTCCTGGAACCTATACTACCCGCAAACAGCTTCTCTTTGCTCCTCTTTTTGAGCTACATGTCAGACTTACTATATCATGTCTTCCTGTTTCCTGATCCCGTCCTGGTACTTCATGTCTTAGGTCTTTTTTACATACTACTCATATCCTTCAGTTCCCTCACATCTTCCTAGCTTCCTTGCACCATGACTGATCGTAACGCCACAGATCTGACACCCTCATTCACTAATCTCGCTCGCTATCAGCTATGACCTGCTCACAAGTCGAGGGACGCAATGTCTTCTTGCCTCGAGCCTTTCGTGTGTATATACACAAAGTCATGGGATAGAAAGCCCTCTCTACCTGGCGACTCTAGAAGTAACCGCATACTATCTAGAGTCCAGGTCCTTTTTCGGCGAATCGCATAATAATCACCCTCCCCGATACACATCCGATCGCAATAGCAGACTCAAAGACTGCAGAGGTCCATGGCAAACAGTCCATTGGTAATCGAAGCACGTTTATTCCGTTGAAAGTAACCCAACCTTTCTTGGTGTTTAAGCCATACCCTATGCGGCGCACCTGATCACTACCGATCAAAGTCGAAGGGGTTGATAGGGATGAGTTGCCCGCATCACTGGTGGCTGTGATTGATGTCGACAAGGCCTGGCCCTCGAGAGAAATAACACCTTGGCCAGTGAGGAGTGATTTGCCATCAGAAGCAAAGGATAATCGCCAAGTCTCGAAACCGGCAACCACTATTTGGAGACATGCACCTGTTTTTACTGACCAAAGCCGTACTGTTCCGTCACTCGAATCGGACGTAAAGTTTCTTCTCCCTTCCCAACCGGAACTGGATGCTACGATGCCTCCATCGGGCGAAAATGCGATCGATATCACACATTCAGAATGGCCGATGAGGGACCGGATCATCTCGCCTGTCTCGACTGACCAGAGCCGTACTATCTTATCAAGCGAACCAGACGCCATGATGCTTCCATCAGGCGAAAATGCGACCGAAAACACGCTTGCAGAATGATCGTCGAGGGACTGGATCAGCTCGCCTGTCTCGACTGACCAGAGCCGTACTGTATTACCACTCGATCCTGACGCTATCAGCCTGCCGTCGGGGGAGAATGCTACTGGATTGACCTCGTAGTAATCATAGTCGAACTCGGCGTCACTATCTTCGAACTCCTCGTTAATTTGGCCGTCCAGTGTCTTCCAGAGCCGACCTGAATCGACCGACCAGAGTTGTACTGTGCGGTCGTTTGACCCTAACGCTATGACACTTCCATCAGGCGAGAATGCGACTGAACCCACAGAGCTTCTGAGATGATACGCAAGGCTCCGGAGAATCTCGCCTGTCTCGACAGACCAAAGATGGAAGTCATTATTGCCTGATCCAGATAATAGAAGGTTGCCGTCAGGCGAAAATTCCAAGAAAGCAACGCCTCTATCGTGGTTCTTATACATTGGACATGCCTCACCAGTCTCGACTGACCAGAGCCGTACTGTTCCGTCGCCCGAACCTGACGCTACAATGCTTCCGTCAGGGGAGAATGCGACCGAATAGGTAGGATTACTGTGACCGTCCAGTGTCGTCAAATGCTGTCCTGTCTCAGCCGACCAGAGCCGTACTGAGCAATCGCTGGCTCCTGACGCTATCACCCTACTGTCGGGGGAGAACGCTAGCGATTGGACAAAGTTACCCCGAATACTTAATGTCTGAAAATGCTCACCTGAATGAGTCAACCAGAGCCGCACTGTCCGGTCCAGCGATCCTGTCGCTATGAAGCTACCGCTGGGAGAGAATGCGACTGACTTAATAATAGAGCTATGGCCTTTCAGGTTCCTTAAATGCTGGCCTGAATCAGTCGACCAGAGCTGTACTGTACGGTCGTCGGCTCCTGACGCGATCACTCCACCATCAGGGGAGAATGCTACCGAATTAAGAGGGCTACCGTGGTGTATTATCGCCCTCATATCGAAGTCTGACTCAGTCGACCATAGCCGTACTGTCGTATCATACGACCCTGAAGCCAGCATTCTACCATCAGGGGAGAATGCTACCGAATGAACAGAGCTATTATGGCCTGTAAGCGTTCTTACATGCAAGCCTGAATCCGTCAACCAGAGCCGTATTGTCTTATCCCGTGACCCTGACGCCAGTACTTTTCCATCAGGAGAGAACGCGATCGAATGTATACCTTCATCATGACCTTCCAATGTCCTCAAATGCAAGCCTGAATCAGTCGACCAGAGCCGTATGGTGTTATCATACGACCCTGACGCCAGCACTCTGCCATCAGGAGAGAATGCGACTGAAAAGATAGCGTAAGGATGCCCATGGAGCGTCTGCAAGCAGCTACTCCATTGTGTGTTTACTTTAGGCCCAAGGGTTATCCAAGCCGGCGTGTTGCTTCGCAAAGTATTACGAATAATGCTCTTTTCTGGCGCAAATACAAGAGCAGAGCTGTATATCTGGAGTGGAGCTTGTTGTATAAATGCGATGTTGGCAAGCGCAAAGCGCCTACCATCATCGACAAACTGTGACAATTGAGGGCACGTTTCGGACTAGGCACACTATGTGAGAAAATAATCGCGTGATAGGTAAGTACAAACATACCTGGCACAATGATTGTAGCGTTCGGATACTTGGAATGATTTCCGGCGCCCTTCCCATCAGACTCAACACCTCTAACCAGTGGAGAAAGTGCTGCTGGAGGAAATGATGAACTTGCCCGCCGTCAAGTAAACACATTTCGGCTTGTTGCACGTGGAACACCCAGTATCGACAAGCATATTGAACTTCTGGTGCGATTTTCTCGTTCATCGTCTGTGTATCAATCGACTCGCAAGTAGTACCCGGCCATGTCACATCGCATATATCTGTGCGGAGTGTTTTGGACATTGTGTTTATGCAATGGGCGGCCAATTGCTCATGGCCTTCTTTCTCTACTATCCAGAACGGATTGTTACCGAAGTTTTCTGGGTTGACGAGGAAGTCTCGAAAAGAGAGGTGCAGCAGGCGCACGGGATCAATTGACGACGGCGACGGGATACGAAGAACTGAGTGGAGAGACTTAAGTGGCCCGTGTATTGCGTCTCCCGTCATTTCAAGTAAATGTGCCAGAGCTGACAAGGAGAGCGGGTTTGCGAGAAGAACAATTGAACCGACAATATGCTTGAAGCGTTTTAAAGCCTCTTTCCTGCCTTTATCAGACCGAACATCTCTAAGTGGGTATTCGAGTATAGGTAGATACATCGCGGCAAGTTGAGACGTGTGTTCTGTGGTTTGGTATGTGAGAATCTGCTGAAGCCTCATATTTGGGCTATCGTAGCCGTCACTTTTCCCGATAAACAGGCAGGCGGTCGCCGCAAAAATGAAAAGAGGAGTAGCCATAGACACGAGCGTTCGGATTTCTGACTGGTCAGGCCAAGTTGATGGCAACTTTTCTGCGGCATCCTTGTTATGTGTATTCCTGATGATTGCCAGCTCATGGACGAAATATATAGATAAGTCATGCTCAATGACGGACTTTTCTATATCGTGGAGCTTTACCCCTTTATAAGTGCCTGAGACTTCGCGAAACCCACAACGTATGGGTAATTCTGGTCGACTAGTCAGAAATACCTTTACTTGCAGAGCTTTCGAGACATCAAAACGAGATAACAGTTGAATAATCGTTCTAGAATCTTCCTCTCCGTTGCATTCGTCCAAGGCGTCAATGATGATGATAAGAATGGTAGGGTTTCGACCGCCTGAGCGTGCTGCTAATAGAGGCTCGAAAAGTAGCTTTTCGAACTGCTGCTGTAATGTTTTCGCGACAATAGTACGATCGGCGTCTATGACTTTTTTGACATGTGATGCGAGGGCTGGCTCCCTTTGAACTAGTTGGTAAACAATGGTGGTGAAGAGTCTAGATGCACTTCCACGATCACCTTCGCCTTTCTTGAAGAAAAAGCTAGCGCCGAGCTGGCCATTGTTGAGACTTGTACGGGCTAGAGTGTGTGAAATGGTTGACTTTCCCGTTCCAGCCATACCATTCAGCCAGAACATTGCCTCTGCTTCAGGTTTATTGATCCACTGAGAGATCTCGCTGAGAAGCTCGACTCTCGTATCAGTGAGGCACTCTCGATTGGATCGTTCGGCATATGAGTCGAACGCTGCCCCTTCAGCGAGGGGGAGTTGATTGAGTACCCATCTTAGGTCAAGATCATTTAGGGCGTTCCTGTGTCGTAAATCATGAGTCGAAGTAAAGCACGGTAATCAAGCATATGTGGATTTACTCACAACTGGTCGAGTTGTAAGGCCCACGGAATTGTTTGCATGCATCGAACGAGGTCTTGCAGAAATTTGTCGATTTCCTTGCTTTTGAACGGCCACTTCAAGGATCGCCCCCAATGTGCCAACCGTTTGGACACCTTTCGGGGTGTCAACTTAGTGTTCAAGTCTTGAAGGAGGACGTGGCTCTGGTCGACTGTATCCTGCAACTTTTGAGTTGTGTTCAAGCTTGGCCTCTGTGACGGATTGTTCAGAGACACCCGAAGCTCTTCCAACACTTTCATCCAGTTGGTGACTTCGTTACTGACTCGTGCAATATCTTCCGTGGCATGTTTAACGGCCTGAGAGTATTCTGCACACGTCGAGATGATCTTTGCCGATAACTCAATGACAGCAAGGGCGCTCGCAGCAACACCGAAAGGCTCCGCCATTTGAAGACCAGTGACCTTGAAAGCAGATCAGGCGAACTCCAAGTGAATATCTCGTCGATACATTCGGTATAGAGGAACACCGTCAGGGATCTGAGGCCCTTCATGAACAGCCTGGGAGGAATCACTCCTAGTAGAAGAAGTCGAGCAGAAACGACCCCTCATTCTGCGGTGTCAAAGAGGCCAAGGCCTCCCCTGGATACTTGAGATGCGGAGCTGTCATAAAGAGGCACCCAATAGGGTGCCACATTGATACGGGAAGTCAGCTGGCGATTTATCTTCCACAAAACGACATTCATGGATAGGTCGCTGAGGATAAGGCATACGATAGAAAGAAAAGGAAGATTGGGCATCTACCAGGCAGCACCTACTCAGGCACGGCAGATTTGAGGGGTCGTCGGTATGAAACGAGGATTAAGTTAATGCAATTCCAGAGAAGTCATGCCCAGGAAACGAGGACCGGTGTCACAGGTAGTCGCGACTGACGACCATTATTCCGTACATGTACATGGGGAGGTACCTACGTAGTTGCACATATCACGTGTCCCCCTTACATTGCTCGAAGTGTGATGGATAATATGTAGATAGCATTACTATCTACCAGGTAGGTACGGTGCAAAGACAAACCCGATCTGAAAGCAACGGTATGTCAGAAGACACACAAGCATCCTAATAATTAGAACTTCACGAACGCCACCTCGCTTTTATCCTCCTCAGATCCCTATATAAGATGACTAGTCGTCATCAGTGTACCGCGGTCCGGCGGCGGGTGTGTCGGCATTGTATGCACCAGGAGTCGGGGCACCATAGTATCCGCTGGAAGCGGCAAAACCACTGGCAGCAGGGGTAGGAGCAGACCCAGCAGGCGTCGGCGCTGAGTCCGCTCCCCAGCCACCCTGCCAACCGCCTCCGGGAGTTGGTGCATTAAGAGTATTAGGCGTGGGAGCATTGTAAGCCCCCGGCGTTGGAGCGTTCAGAGCACCAGGGGTGGGCGCTCCCAACAAGCCGGCCCCGGGAGTAGGTGCGTCGTAAGCGTTGGATGAGCCGCCGGCGCCTGGTGTGTATCCCCAAGAATCGCCTTCACTCGCGCCAGGGGTAGCCGCCGATGCTTCGTACGGCGTTTTGGAGCCCCATGCATCGCTACTGCTGCCACCGTACGCAGGTGTCTTAGAGCCGCCATCGTGAGCAGGCGTTTTTGATCCACCTGAAGACCATGCTGGTGTCCGACCGCCTGAGCCATAGGCTGTCCTATTACCATCATGGGGGTTCACAGTCCTCGATCCGTCGGCCCAAGCAGGGGTTCGTCCACCATCATTGCCTCTACCCCAAGCCGGTGTTCGACCTCCAGCGCCACCTGAGGGCGTCTTCCAGGCCGGTGTCCTAGCCGACGATGCTGCCATAGGAGTACGGCTTCCACCATTCCAATCGGGAGCGGAACGTTCTTGAGGTCTTCCAGGCGTTGCACCGCCTGGGCGTCTGCTCTCGTAGTTTTTGGTTTCGCGGCCACTAATTCCATCCCGAACCATGAGATCTGACTTCGGAACGCTAATCACCTTACTCTTAGTATGCAATTCGACCCGAGCGTGAGTATCTGTGGTATCTTTGACCCGACCCAACAAACCTTTCCAGCCTCCCCTGCGAATGGTGACAGTCTGGCCGATGAGTTTGTCTCTTCCAAATACTTGTCGGGGCGGGGGCATATCATTTCGCCCCGTGGGATTAAGCTTCTTGGCAGGATTCATGGCATCAAGATCCGGTCCCGACGCTGCGGCATTGATACGACCACCCTTGGCGGAGACGGTAGACACGTTGCTAACCCGAGATACGAAGATTCCTGCGTTTTCTGCTGTTTGATGTGTGTGGCAGAATACGGAGCTGCGATGAATGTGAATAATTTTGCCTTGTCGGCCCATGCCGCCATATTCCTTGACAACGTCGTCCAGTCGAATCTCCGAACCATTACGATCGGCCGCCACTGCAAGCTTCCTCTTCGGCAGCTTATTGGCTATCTGAGATGGCATGACCTGTCGAGTATCACCGTTCTGATCAAGCACTACCAACGACTCACGATCCACCTTCACAATACAACCCACTGTAGTCGAGTCTAGCTGGACGAGATCGAGAAGGGCATATTGACCGAGGGAGCCTTGACCGGCAATATCACTAGCCTCTCTTAAGTCCTTGCTAAAAACAGTGATTTCGGTGGTTGTCTGATCCGTAAGGAGGGTGACTCGATCCTCAGAAATCTTGACGACCATACCCAGCTCGTCACGATATCTGCTACCTCCGATAACCTTGACATGATCGCCCAATTGGAATCGTTTGCGGAGCCCCTTGGTGGGCACATCAATAGTCTGCCCAAGAAGTTCGCCCGCCGTGACTACCAAGGTAACAATATCGGCTTGCACTTTTGTAGCTCTGCCGATGACACCCTTCTGCTCGCCCTCGTAAACCTCAACCACGTCATTGGGAAGGTATGTAGTGGTGGCATTGCTATCCCTAAGGCTGGCAGCAAGGGACTTAAGATCAATGTTCTCAACTCCGTCTTCGCCGCCCGAGGTAAATCGTGTGACCTCCTCCAGACTCGGATTGACATCATCGACAGTCAAATGCTGAATCTTGATGTCCTTGACTAGGAAGCCGCTCTCAAATTGGTCACCGTTGTATGACCAAACATTGGTTTGGGGATTGCCAGTAAGATTGCGAGGGTTTTTTTTACGAGCCTCGACTTCGTTAAAGAGCTTCTGAGGGGGTCGTGGACCCACTACCGGGCGCTTTCGCTTGCCATCCGCAGTGCTCGCCAAAGCAGATTCATCTCGTCCGCCATAGTCGAGTCGGGGAATGAATCGTACTCGCACATCGAGGCCATTTTCCGTGATATCTTGAACCTGAGCCAGATCGCCAGCGTACTTCATGGGTCGTCTGAGTCGCACCCATGCGCCTGGCTCCAAAGTAGGAGTCTTCTGAACTCGCAACAAATCGGGCATCTCCTTGATATCAACGAGAAGCAGCTTGGTCCGAGGGTACACATTGAGCATCCCATCTAGGGCCTGGAGAATGTCGGTCTGTCGATAAGCCTCAACATAGATAAGGCCCTTCATGATGGAATCAGGACCGCCGCGTTCAAAAGCTGCGGTGATTCCCAATTCGTCTTTTGTGCCCATCTTCTCCTGTATGCGTTTCGTAATGGAGTAGATAACTTCGCGTTCTTTGCCTTCCTTGCAGCGTACACCCCAAATACTAGGGTCATCTACACTAGGGAGAAGCAATCTCTGGGGGACGACGCTGGCATCGCCCATGCCTCTGGCATGCCGCCTGTGGCCATATTTCCGAACGTAACGATCGGCGGCTTTCTGAAGGTCGTCATGATTCATGCGGTCGCGCTGCACATCCAGTTCACGATGTCTCCGATCAGACTCCAATCGGCCGACGTCACCAAAGTCGCCCGGTTCTTCTTGGTCGATAAATCCGTCATTTTCAGCTTCAGCCTCCTCATCGTCTTCCGGTTCGTCTTCATCATCGACTTCGGCTTCGATATCGAAGAAGGCGTTTCGCTTGTCGCGACGGCGTTTGCGACGATGTCCCTGCTCATATTCGTATTAGGATTTATCCTCCAATGAAAAAAAAACGCAATGGGTGAGTTGATTTAGTCACCTGTATCTCCTCGTCTTCCTCGTCCTCCTCCTCCTCCTCGTCATCTTCTTCCTCATCGCCTTCTTCCTCATCATCTTCATCGTCATCATGGGTGGTTTGCTTGCGAGCAGGTGAGCCACTTGCCACCGTTTTGGTGGCATGATGGCGACCGCCGTCATCTTCGCCATCATCGTCCTTGATCTCATCGTCACTCATGTCGGCTGGCGCTGGGTTGAAGTCATCTTCATCCTCCGACTCAACGTCGTTAAAGTCTCGGGGGTCGCTCATGATGCAGGCTGAAGGCGGTCAAATTGACCAGCGAAATGTTGTAGTCCAGAGGTTTAGGTATGTGAACGAGATGGAAATGAAGAGGGAGTGTCAACGTTACAAAGGATTAAGGATGGTGAGAGATTGATGGGAAGGATACAAGAAAGCCAATGGACAAACGCGTGCTGGGCTACCAGTACACTGTTATAGATGGCCAAAACGGAGAGACGTACCAGCATCTGGGGCTATGCATCTCCAGCTGCGAGCAGGTATGTATTCATATCCTAACCCAAACTAGACTAGCGCGGCGACTTATTTTGCATAAGCTTTCGTCAACTAGCCCAGAGAGGTTTAGTGCCTTACATATACGTGTAGGTTTTTGTTTGACGGTTTAGTGCCTATCGGGGCATCTACCTGATCATGCGATAAAGCAGTTGATGACGACTGGAATTCCGTAATCCGTATACAGGCAATACCAGGTAATGGTCTAATCCGTACCTAGGTACGGATTCTTTATCCTAGGAGGTATGTAGGGTAGTTTTGCTTCCTCTCCGAAATCACGCTGCCGTGATGCCGAATGCTCAATGAAGTTTCTGAAGCGCCAGGCGTTTAGTATTAGTTTTCAACCTAATTACAACTGATTGCAAGTTGTGCTGAAGGGACGTTGTTCCATGTCGCCACATTTTGAAGGGTTCCTAAGGGATACCTACTCCTATTTTGTAGCCTCATCAGTGATGCATACATCAATCATATTGTTGATTCGCAAGCCAAATCAAGCATTCAAGCTTCAAAGTAGCGTCTACATATGTGGAATCGAATAAGACATCGTAATTCGTAGTCACAATTTGAATTGGTGATAAAATGACTATGGGTGACGTGGCATCTCGAACAAGCCATCGCTCGTCCTATATCAGCGCCCACTGCCAGTTCTGTGTGCTTCAGGCATGTAAAATATACTGCATGGAACTTTGAAGTTCATGCTATTTGAGTGGTTGAGCTAGTAATGACATTGTACTCGCCGATGCCAACTATAATTCCAGCACGGTTTCAACTCTTTCCTCGCCGCATGCAGTTCTTCGACGCACAAGTTTGTATCGCTGCCTCTCAACAGACTCGTTCGTGTATGCCCCCCGCCATGGGCTCATCGCCTGGATTCAAACTCCCTAAAGTGACCAGGAAGAGTTTGTCCATAAGCACGTGTCGACGGACCATCTAGCCCTCGTGTCGATCTCTGAGCCTCAATGCTCATAATAACAGAGCAACCGTCGTATCGTTCGTTATAATGATTGTCTGTCTCGTAAAGTCGGTGCATAACCTCAGACTTTCACTCCCCATACACCACGTCCGCCACTCACACCAAGCCATTCTCCAGCACCATCATTATGTAGTGAAGGGGCCCAACCGAGATTGCCAACTTCGTAGTCGCAATTCCAGCTAGCAACGGGGGTAAGGTGTTTCTCACCCCCTCCACTACCATTCGACGAAGGCCCAGTAGTGGGTGTGCTGTTCATCAGATCCCATAATAGGACCTGGCAATCGTCTCCTCCAGAGGCGAGCAATCCCCTCCGTCCAGGGGACCACTCCACCGAATTGACGGATCCACCATGGCCACGTAACTCTAACAACGCCTGACCAGGTTGCCGGACGTCAAGAATCCGAATGATCTGAGAGTCTTGAGCAAATGTGGCTAACAGGTGCGTATCATGCGGCGAAGTGGCAAGTCGTAAAAGTGGAGGCGCATTGGACATGGTCTGTTGGGCCAAGGTAGGACTTATTCTACCGCCATTGGCATCTATATAGACGAGGTCAGTAACTATAAAGTATACGACGCGGAAACATGAGCATTCGGGATATATTCATGCAGCTCACCTCTATCGTCCTTCGTTGTAGGTTCGTAGATAATAGTGCTGTGCTCCAAACTTCGGAGATCAAACATGCGCACGCTACCATCCTGACCACAGCTAACGAAAACGTCCACACTATTCGCACAGAACCGAACGTCGTAGACCTCTTTATCATGGGCGATCAGTTGCGTTTTTGCTGTAAGAGAAGGTATATCCCAAATGGTGCAGGTTGTGTCTATACTCGAAGTGATGATTAGACTAGGCGAGACCTTGTTCCAATCCAACGAGGTCAGTGGGGCTGTGTGATCGGGGGTCTTCGAATTCGACAGCAGGGCTAAGGGAGTCAATTTCGTGACAGGTGTACCCAGCGCCGATTTATTTATCGAATTAGAATGGACCGCTTGGGGATCCGAGGGCAGAGACCACAGTCTGAGATGGTCGCCAGAGGTTGCTAATAAATCAGTCGACTGCTTCTGTGAAGATGGGGGCTCCCACAGCAAGCGAGTGACAGGATATGAGTGTGTGGCCTCTGCGACTTTGGTAAACTCCAAGCAATTCTTGGGGGAACCAGGGGTATAGATGTCGGATGGTGTATTGACGAGTTGGGTATCGAGGATTTGTATCTAAGATGAAATAAATTAGTCTGAGTTGCATTCTGGTAGAACAAAACGAGACTATGCAGCGATCATCGGTAAAGTAGACGGGTAACAACATACAAAATTGTGCCCATCTTCTAGGTAGCTGCCAACAGCCACCTTGCCGGCACCTTTTCCTTGAGGAGCCCATTTGCACCAGTCAAAAGCATAAAGAGCCCAGGGTGCCAGATAGTTGCTTGTCGAAGGCTGCGAGTTGGCTAATTCATATCCCATCGTCCCGGGATGGCTGTCAGATAGGCTAGAGTCGGCGCGCGGCCGGATGTCTGCGAGACCGAGTGGTGTATTGGAAATGCTTCTCTGGGAACCAGGCGCCGTGTACTTCGCATCTTGAGGGGACATGTACTGAGACTGGCCAGCGATCGCTGAGCCCCCAGGCGTCGTAGGCGTATAAGATGTGTAATTCGCAGGAGCGGAAGTGTCGTACGGGTCGGCGGGACTCGATCGCGGGTAGGTACTATGCGAGGTGTGCGACATGTTCAGCGCCGGCGCTTTGGCGGGTGAGCCATATTCATTTACTGAATGCTGCATGGCTCCAGACATGGTGGGTAAGGAAGGAGCATTGTGGGTGGCACCCATACCAGTGGAACGACCGGGTTGGAGGACGCTGGGCACGGCGGAAGACGAGTGGTACTGAGACGGATTCGCAGGCTGGGAAGGGGATTGGTCGAGCTTAATCTGAGGAGCAGGGGCGGTAG
Source organism: Xylariaceae sp. X167 (assembly GCA_028637775.1). NCBI lineage: Eukaryota > Fungi > Ascomycota > Sordariomycetes > Xylariales > Xylariaceae > Xylariaceae sp. X167. The sequence goes on from JAJFDK010000119.1 coordinate 76,201, forward strand.
TGTAGTCTCTCGGTGACATTTGAGCTGCGGCGGAGTGGGTCATGGTTGGCGAGATATGAAGCTCATCGGAAATCTGCTGGGCGCCGTAAGCGTTGTTGGGCCGTCTTGGGGCGGCTCCGTACTGCCCCGGCGGATTCATGTTGGACGATCGAGTAAGAACCGGGCGAGATGGACGATTCTATTTCAAGGACTACAATAAGGGCAGAGGGGAGTGTGCTTAGGTAGAATGTGCCCCTCGCGACAATAGGTAGCTGTGTGCTGAACGTCGGCTATACTTGCGGCCAGCGTACGGTGGACAGTTGCTTGAAGTCACCTTGTCGATCGGGGAGAGCGGGCAAACAGTGGAAACTCAGACTTGAAGACGCCGTTTTGCCTCTGGAATCTGAATGGGTGGCCAACCAAAAAGGAAAGGCCAGGGTATCCCCCGAGAAAGAATATTCACATGAAAGCGCAACAGTCGAGCTGTGCCTAGATGGACGGCGGGTTAGGACTCAGCAAAGTTCAGCCGATGACGGTGAAAGAAGCCCGACGACAACAAGGAATGAGGTCAGAGCAATGATAAGAGGTGAAATGTACGGAATAATAGAGCATAGGTAGCTACATGATAATCTAACCGCTCGTGGTGCCATGGAGGGGAAGTGATGGAAGCTGCGAGGACTCTCTAATCATTCTCTTGTTTGATCCATACCTAGAAAGTGATGGTACCGTGAATGGGCAACCCCCCAGAATGTGCGATACCTAGACTTGACGTCCCTGCTGTCGCTAAGCCGAAGGCTTAAGGCTTGGTGGATATTCCGTGTGATGGGCGCATGCAGTCGGAAACAGGAGTGGTATGGCAGTAGCTCGCTCGCTCTCACGAACGATGCTGGCGCAGTGCCGCAGCAACACGAACCAGAGGTGGTTTCTGGGTGGCGGGGCCAGACGACGCGAGGTGAGGACCTGGTGGAAGATGGTGAGGCTTGTTGAGCCCCGAAAGATGGGTGAAAGTAATCCGTACGAAGACGGACTACGAAAAAGGCAAGTAATCCGTACCGTATTCCGTAATCCGTAACGGAACAGCACCTGCATTCACCTAATGCACTTTAGGAAGTTAATACTTTAGCGAGGTGTCACTGATTATGCTTGTTACTCATGGAGTGTTACCCGCCCAAGAGGAAGACTGGATCTTTATCCCGGGTCGTGGAAGGGTAACAGCAGGTACCACCATGCCACTGTGAACAGGCACCCATAGGTCAGTTGCGGATTACGGATACAGAGCAGTTCAAAAATCCAGTTGCAACTTGCAACCCGGCGGTACGGAATTCAGAGTGCTTACCGGTACTTGTATTCTGTAGTAGGTAGATACGGATCGTTTTTATTAGGAGGTAGGTACGGATTACTTCGCAAGTGCGACACTAAACGCTTTTCCGACTTTATGAAGGTCATGGGAAGTGTTTAGTTGAAGCATCACTCATGACGGATTCGTGTCTGTTGTTACGGAGCGACATCCTCACCTACGAAGTATCATCCGTACTGTTGCTGCCTTCCAAGTTTTAAGTTCCGTATTCGAGTCTCCTCCGTTTGAGCTCACGTCACTTTTCCCACCGTCCGGTCCGTCCCACTTGGTCGTCCACAGAATTAACCACGCACCAGAGGGGCGACCAAACTTGTTCTAGGTACTCGTACTCGGGGATTATGTATGGCAGCTAGCCAGCAAACACCGGGGATTACCTACCGGCAGGTACGGATTAGCTATCCACAATCGTTACACCGAGGAACGATATGACCTTACAACTACAACTTCCGACTATCTGGATGAAGCTCACTGGTTCTTGATTTGCATTTCATTTACAGCTCCTTCACCTCTACGGACCACCTCTGTTTCCACCGGATACCTACCAGAATCATACAATCCCTCGACCACTTTCTTGAGCTCCCATCGACAATGCAAAATAATAACCGTCAGCATCATGAGGACCCTTCACTTTTACTTCTACCCCCGCCTCCATATCCCGTGAGCCCTGCTGCTCTGAAGGCAGCCTACGAGCCTCCTATCAGAACTGTCATCTCGAAGTTGAAGAATGACAAGAGGGATCATGGCGACGCTGGTTCTGTGCTGTTTGTTGGAATCGTCACGCCCATTCTCGCTGGCCCATCCGTGCACCAGAAGGCACTCTCGTGGCCCACTGCACAGTCGATTCTGGCCCGTGTATACAGCATCGTGGCCGTCATCTGTGCTCAACTCTCCGTCCCGAGTGATATGAAAGCAGGACCTGACGCAGTTGATGTCCGCGTGGTGTTGGTGGACCATGACTCATCACGGCCGCTTGCCCTCGATTGTCGTCCAGCTCTGGATCACAATAACACCGTCATAATGGACCTCCCTACATTCGCCTCTGCCTACCATCCTTGGAGACAGCTGTTCCGTGTCAACAGTGAGCTGGGAAGTCAGGTCTTTTCTTCGTATTTAAGGGTTTACCAGCAAGTCCAAACACTCAGACAGGACCAAATCGTCGTTGTCGAGAGCGGGCTCTCGTTCAATGAAAACTCATTGCCGCCTGCAAGGACAGAAACTTATCCCGTTGTCTGTCTTGGAGGTACATTCGATCATCTGCATCCTGGCCACAAACTGCTCTTGTCTGCCGCGGCTATTCTGCTCAAGGTGCCAGAAACCCCCGCAACGGTCCCGGCACGATTCATCATTGGCGTCACGGGTGATGAGCTACTAAAGAAAAAAAAGTATGCCGAGTTTGTGCAGTCATGGGATATGCGCGTTAGCAATGTCATCGAGTTTCTAGCTTCTGTACTTCAACTACACCAAGTCGACTGGAGCGGACCTGACATTACACGGAAAGATGATAAGGTGGTTGCCCGGCTTCGCAATGGTGCCATTGAGATTCATTGTGTCATTCTCCAGGATGCTTTTGGCCCGACAGTCACCGAAGAAGATATGGATGTTCTCGTGGTATCTGGTGAGACGCGATCGGGGGGCGAAGCTGTGAATGCGCGTCGTAGAGAGCGTGGCTGGCACGCCCTTGAAATATTCGAAGTAGACGTTCTCGACGCCGAGGAGGTCACGGATGGTCCAAACACGACGAGCAACTTTGCTACCAAAATTAGCAGCACGGCTATTCGCGAGCGAAATGCGCAAGCACGCAAGCAAGGGTAAATATTCCTTTCGTCAACTGTCGGATTTACTGTAAACAACTCGCGCTCTGGCAACACTAATCACGTGAAAAGAGTTTGACCTCCGTCTATCAACACTGGTGATTCTCTTTCGTCAGCGTAACGTATACTTTGGAGTGGCAGTGGAGATCCAATGGGGTGTAGGTATGCTTGGCGATGCAGTTCCACTGCTCTCGAACATCGAAGTGACGATGCGGAATGGTGAATTCGAGGAGTCATAAATCGCAAACGTTGAAACCAAGGAAATGGACACACTCACGATCTGATCCATTGAAGTAGCTTCCAGCTTTACTCGCCAACATCACCACAACCCCTGATAACTCATCAGGCTGACCCATTCTGCCCATGGGATGCCGACTCAGCCATATGTTTCTCGCTTCCTCGAGACCGTCTCCCTCGTTGAGGATCGTGTCCATGTAGCCGGGCGAGATACTGTTCACCCTAATGCCATAGCGGGCCCATTCTCCCGCGAGAGATCTGACCATTGCCCTCACGCCCGCCTTGGATACGTTGTAGGGCGCCTGTGGCTGAGGGAAGTTGACTTGGTGAGCCGAGATGCTCGCCACCAGAGTTATGCTACCACCGGTTTTGTGCACAATCATGTTCCGCGCTACCGCGCGCGCCACAAAAAAGGCCCCTATCGTGTTGACGTTCATCACACGGTTCCAGTCCTCGGAGGTCCAGTCGAGCGCATGGCCACAGCAAACCATGCCCGCGAAGTTCAGCAACGTTGTCACAGGGCCGAGGATTCTGACGGTCTCGGAGACAGCCGTATCAACCGCGGCCTCGTCCGTGATGTCGACTTCCATGAATTGGATGCGCACGTTGTTGAACTCGCCACGAAGAGTCTTCACCTTGGCTTCGGCCTCGTCGGAGTTCAGGTCGAATATCATCAAGCCTTCTACACCGTGCTCGAGTAGTGCCCTGCTAACGGCGAAGCCGAGAATCCCTGCCCCACCTGTCACGATCGCGTTCCCCTTGACGGTGAATCGATGATGGGCACGCTCTGAGGCGGGCATTAATGCCTCTTGGGGAGAAGGAACAGGCGGGCCAGTCAGCGAGCCCAAAGCTCCGTCTCCCATTGTCATCTGAGGCAGGACACGGGATGTAAGTTTTGCTCGCTCGGTCAGGGCTGTCATGTCTGGCAGGTTATTCTCTCGTCGATATGGTTACGTACGGAAGTCCACTGTGATGGGGAGTCTTCGCTTTTGGTGCTTTCCGTCGATGTCTAGCCTTCCGAGATATATACCCACCCAGCCTGTGGTTACTTACCAGTTCTCTTCTCTCCCGAGGTTCAGTGTGGCTCCTGCAGGTTGCCTACTAATATCCGACACTATCCACTCTTCTCATGCTCTGTACGTCAATGGGAGGGCACATCTGCTTGTACACACATAGTTAGATACTACCTCCAAGCGTCCCTGCTCTCGCTCGCTCGTCTCAAGAACATCATCTCTTTGATTAATGCCTCTTGGCTGTCGGTGAAGTGGCTAGCTACGCACGAAGTACCTCCCATCGTCTTACACGGACACTGTTTGTGTCTAGTTAACCTACCTGATGCATCAGTATGTATATCTTTTCCATATGTGCTACATTCAGCTGTCCAACGTCTACAACCCAGCACATCACCACAGCATATGGCTGAAATATCGGCTATCGTGTTTGAAGTTATCCATGGATAGATGCAAATAGTTGCTTTTTCAGTGTATCAGCAGTAAACATCACTTCTGCTGAAACGAAACGATATCTCACAAAACACCGCCCGCTACAGGTACGAGATGAGAACAGCCACGCACGGATCGGATGTCTGTGATGCATATACAAATCTATGCTTCAGGGCCGATCCCGTACCAATGAGAGCTGAACCAGGGCGGTATCACCACATGGTGTGGCGTGCATTTGCATCGTCCAGATCTACCGCGACCCAGTCCCCGCTGCATGTTCTTCACTACGAGACAGTATTCTTGAAGAAAGCGACGCTTAACGCGGCACATACGATAGTTGTAGTAATGGGACTTTTGCACGCACTATACTCGTAGAGCGAAGATTTTCAAACCCGAGGACCCCCTCGCTGTTCTGGAACAACGTATCGCCAACACCACTCCAAGTGGCGTTATCCCACACAGCCAGCGTCCATTAGACCAATTCGCTGTGTTGACAGTTCTGTCTTCATTGACACTTTACATCACTACGATAGTGCCGATTCCTTGAGGCAATATAAGTTTCCCTTGAGAGTATCGTGTTGATGAAAGGGGTCGATGTGATGACCATATGAAACCCATCTGTTAATCATCGCGCATACTCTTCAATACCTCCTTTCTTACCGATATCGTGTTGCACCGGCTCAGGAACACTGTTGGCTCATGGTGAAGCTGAGAAACATCTTCGAGTACACATCTAGTTGTGTGGATGTATGTCAATCATATTTGTGCGAGTATCAACCCTCGGCTTTGCAAGTTGGCAATCGATTATGGCTCCGCCATAAGCCGCCCCTAAATATCAACCCCGCGAGTTCGTGCCATCATCCATGCATGGTCAAAGTGTTGATGGAGACGATTCCTTTCCGTACATTATTATCCTGAAAATAAAACACAGTGACCCCAAATCTCTCCAGCAGAAAACAAGAGTAAAAGTGACCTTCTTAATCACCGATGCAGAACGTGATATGTTGGAGTATGACGAACTGACAGACTGAAGACTGATAACTCACGATAATCCGTATTCACTCGGTGTTCAAGTAGAAAGAGTCTCGTACTTCGTCCTGAGTAACGTCTCGTACACCCTCCAACCACGGGATTTCACGCTGTAGAGGAACATGGGTTGTGACTAAGAGACATTCGATATAAATCAAAAGACGATTCCTTGAGGAATTTACGAGAGACAAGATACATTTCTACCGAGTACGAAATATTTCTCCCATATTAATAGCGAGTCTTCCGTGTTACGTACAGTTCACGGAACCTTGGTGAGCTCATGTTGCTGGCTTGTGATTTTACGTAAAATACGGAACACTTAGCGTATCGATAAGACAACCCCACCGGCATACGTCAAGCTACCAAGGTGTGCTGACATCACAGCCACTTAGCACCTTTCCAACCTGTATTCCGCAACAATCTGTGAGTTCCAGCCGCCCTCATGACACTCTTCATTCTTTACTCCATACACGCGATCCCGTCTTCATCATCTGCAAGTGTAACAAGAGTCGCATTGTGTTCAATAACGATGACGATGTCAGTGAATAACTACAACGTGAATCGCAACAACTAGACTTCCCGAAACGTTGACCTCGTGTCTGGACCGTCCTGTCCCGAACCGCTTAGTATCCGTACCAGGACTGTCAGGTCCTCAAAATACCTACCTACCCATACACTCAACAGGATAAACAACGTCTCTAGTATTGAAACAACGCCCGGATCGATCATGAGTTACACTGGAAATTTACTCTCGAAGATCGGGTTTGGCGATGGCCGAATGTCCTCTCTTTTGCCCCAGCACGTCTCCCCTTCTTCGCGCCCTTTCCTCGACCACGATCTCGAAGAATTGTCTCCCCGACCAGACGACGCGCTTCTCGCCGGTTCGGGCTCGGATAATGCGCAGCCAAAGACTGCTTTTGGCGGTGTGCGCAACAACTCAGATTCTATACAAGTGCCAAAGAGACGCAATGGCGCCAGGATGAAGGGATCCGTGACATTCCAGGAGCTGCCGTCGTCGCCTGGTAGGGGTGAAGATCGCGTCCACGATTCCAGGGCCGATAGGAGAGTACACCAGAATTTGGAACAGAACCTTCCTCCGATTCTCGGGATCTGGCGCCCAGCCTTACCTTCCGACCCCCAGAGTTCACATGCTGGCAGCAGCAGTAGTCAAGGCCTACCCTTCTTCGAGAGCATGTTCACCTCCCGGTCAACGCATTCCCGATCTTCCACGACGCAGGTTGATCAAACTTTCAAGTTGATAGAGCGGCGCGAACATCAAATACAACAGGAGCTTCAACAGCTTCTCGACGCACAGGATTATGCATTGGAGAAACACCTGGCCAGCACGACACCGGATGACGACGCCCCGAAGCGGTCGGAAGCGCCAATTTCAAACGCACCCAAAGGGCATGTTGTCCCTGTGCGCCAGCCCAAAAAGCGACATCTGTCAAAGAGAGAAGCGCGGTTTGGAATATCTCGTTGCATGAGCCAGCTGTCGGACTTAAAGAACGAGGAAGAGGCCTACATTGCTGCGGCACTCGCCGAGCGTAAAGCCGCTCTCTCAAAAGTACGCAACTGGTCGACGAAGCGGTCTTCCTTGATGACTGAAATGAAAGCGATCGAAACCGACCGAGATCAGCCGTTCAAGAGTCAGATTGAAAAGATGGAACAACAGCATGTTACGGTGTGCGAGGATATAGCAAAATTAGAGGAGAAACTCCGCGATTTGAAGCGAACGAAGACGAAGCTAGAAAGTAGGATCGCTGAGGCCAGGAGTACTCGCGACTCTGAACTGAGTGGCTACAAGGGGGCCTTGACCGATTGCGACAAGCGTATCAGTGACTTCATGACTTACCCCGAAGTGTCCGTTCTCGAAATGGAAGGCCTTCTGGCGCAACATGAAGATCTTCGAGCCTTGATGGCACAGCACATCTCAGGTTTTGAATTCATCTCATTGCGACCCGAGCGGCGGACCTTGCCAATGGCGAAAGACTGGTGGGAAGGGGAGGTGAAAGTCCTAGAGCTGCGCAAGGTAACTGTCGACAAGGAACGCGCTGCTTTAGACGAGGGCACGCAATTGTGGCAAGACATGCTCGAGCGCCTGGAACATCACGATCAGCAACTTAAGCTGACGTTCGATGTAATGGCGAAGTACTCTTCCTCCAAGACCACCCAGTCCGACAGTGAACTGGGCGAAGCCCTGAAGAATCAATATGTCATGTGCAAGAAGACAGCCCACGATCTCGAGGAGCTCCACGAGTACGCCGAGACGCAGGGCTGGAAGCTGCTCGTGACGGCTCTGAGTGCCGAGATCCACTATTTCCAGGGGCTGAAGCAACAGCTCGGTGACACGCTCCTCTTTGTCGGATGGGCAGACGGGGTAGTGACGCCGCGATCTGGTTCGCCCTCACGTAGTGCCCCGCGCAATACTGGCGACAGCCTACTCGGCGAAGATCATGTTGATACGAAGATAGGGCAATTAGATATGGAAGACGACATGGCCGGCAGCTTCATCCGTCACTGGAACGCTACCGACGAGCTGCGAGGATCTTCATCTCAACATGATGATATCCTCTCCGCAACCGACAAACACCGCGACGTCGAAGACAGCGACCATGATAACGAGGTGCCACGGGGTCTCCTGCATGAGCCACGGCATGAGACGGAAAGCGAGGACGAACACAACGAGGTCCCGCCTGAATTCCTATCTATGCACAGTCCCTCTCCAGAGCCGAGGGATAAAGGGAAGGGCAAGATGATTGCATTGGGGAACGAGCAGCAGCAGCATCGTAGAGACGAGGATGATGATGTGGGACACCATCCCCTGAGTAGGGAGAACAGTGTCAATGATGTCCCGCCTGATCTCTTGGCTGAGAGCGATCCTAATCTGAACTAGTATGCAGAACTATCCTCTCTTATTGAGGAAGTGCCGATAAGGCTTTGGCACCGTGATGAGCTATATCCATTCCGGCGGACCTGAGCTCGTTTGTTTAAACGGGGGTTTACATTACTACGGCGTTACGATGACGATTATGAGTATGACTCTACATAGAGTATGGAGTTTGGGCATTGTGGGATTGTTAGGTAGGGACGGGGCTACGAAAACCATGATGACTGGCATTACTTACGTGCCTATGACACTACAGTTATTATCAGATATTACAGAATACAGCAGTTGTGCCGTATTTCCCTTGAATCACCGTAAGTCCTTTTTGGCCGCAGACATTGACTTCACCTCCTTTTTCTCGAGGCGTAGTACCGAATCCAACTGATCACTTGCGTTATTACCGCTGCTATCATCTGGACATAGTAGAAGAAGTCTTAACACCAGGCACAGATTCACGATGTGAGGCCACTGTTAACTTGTAACCGAGGGTATCAATTGCATTGCATGACATTCGTTCGTTTGCTTTGAAGAGAAGTGTGTGTGTGTTTTATTCGTGTAAGGAAATATTTAACATACTCATCATTCAGATCCGAATTTTCCCCCGTTTGAACGCCACAGTTCCCAATAAGTTGCAAGCAACATATTTCTGAATGAGGTAGGCAAGCGCACCATAAACCCCCACGAAAGAAGTGAATCTGAAAAACAAGAGAGATTTGAACCGAGTCGCGAAATGAGGAGATCCCTTTTTCGCGTAGTTCACTCTGCTATACACAAGAACCGAAGTTGGCTCCTCGTTACCATGGACGATTCAGTGTTCTTTCCATGATTCCTGGAGTCGATGACTCGCCCAAACCCGTGTGTATACATGAAATGTCGTGGGAGAGGAGAGTAGGGGGTATATTCGATGATACAGCCAGACAGCGTCATGATGGGGTGTCTCGGGACACCATGTTGATCGGATTATCGTATCGTAAGCGCCCATCCATTCGTGCGTGTTTCGTATCCCATGTAACTGTTCAACGCCCAAGGCCCGCAAGGGATTGCGTCACGCGATGGCGGGGGCCGAAAGGGAGAATCGTGTGACTTATCGAAGGCGCTCGAAGTACTTGCTGCTTCCCGCGAATGCGACCGACTGGTCCAGCACCCACTCGCCGACGCCGAGGTACTTGGCGACCCATTTGTTCATCTCGTCGTTTTCACCTGTTATGCGCTCGCTCTTGACACTGGAAAAAGCGAAAGTCATCCACCACAGTCAGTTTCTTTTTCTGTTTTTACTGCAAGCCATTTCATCCCCTTTCTCTCGAAATCCGTGAGACCGGGAGGGAGATCGCGCTACTCACGTGAGGCCGGTCGACCGTCGCATACCGGCGAGTATCGTCGAGACTACAGAAAGTAAGAGAGACGCCTTTGAAACTACGGTCTGCGGGAATACCACGGCGAGGTATGAATATGGATGAACGTACTGAGGACAGCATCAAAGGCGTAGTGGCCTAGTCGTCCGAGCTTTCCCCAGAGGCCAAATGTCAGTAGGTTGAGGAGCTGATGAGAAGATCACATGTTCAGAATTCAGCGTGCTCGACCGAGCGAGTTGGAAAAGAAAAAACATGATTCGCAGGTTGCCTGTTTGACAAACCATGTGCAGCGGTGTGTCGGCTTGACTGGTAGGAATCACTTACAACCATTTTGAGAGAGTGAGAGATGAGAGTCAATCGGGAGTCTGGATGATGTTTTGTCTTGAAAGAACTAGGCTAACTAGACAGGTAGATGGAAAAACAGAGAGTAAGCGTGAGGGCGACAATGTTGGGAACGGGCGCTGTTGTGCGTGCGTTTGCTTGTACGAGGGTATCTCGGATGTGTAGATCTGACGAGTGAGGTGAGTTTGCGAAGGGTTGGTTGGTTGGTTCAAGCCGGGTCGGATTCACATGGACCTTGAGCTGCCTGGATTGTCAGCTGAGTTGCACCGACTGCCCGCGTCGAACGGTGGCCAGTGGCAACGACCGTCAAGTTTCAACAGATGTGAACTCGCTCGGGTAGCATGGGAATGCGCTAACGCTATAGGGGCTAGCGTAGGACTAGTGTGCGATGACAAGCGGGCCCCACATCTCGGCCATAATTCGCAAGGCTGATGAAAGCACCAGCTCCCCACCTGCACTGTAAGACACCCGCTACAGCGATATACCTCCGGATTGCCTAGAGGGTATTAGTCACAGAATCTGACAATGCTGCTTATTGTTGGATAGTAGAGTAAAGTGGAACTCTGCGTGTCTATTCCTGCGCTCCCCCGAATTCGGGGAGCTTTCCAAGT
>JAJFDK010000120.1:0-86814 GCA_028637775.1 Xylariaceae sp. X167
AGGGGTCAAAGGACTGCAATTCAAGGGGTCAAACGAGTGCAATTCAAAGGGTCAGCAATTGCCTGAATTTTTTGGCCGGGCAACGAGGTGCAGTCCACCAAATCCGAACGGGATATTTGTGCGCTAGACTGGAATAGGTTAGCGCGTGGAGTGGAACCGGACGGGAGACGGCAGAAGGGGCAGATTACTAATAGTCGAACAGCCAATTGGCTCGCTTTTTACTACTGCAAAAAGTAACCCGAATTAAGCATATATATGGGTTAATCAGCTAACAATTGTATGCTTATTCCAATTGCGGGGATTATGCTTATCGCCATACATCTAAGGCCGGTTTCAGGGATTTTCATGCCTAATGCGGGGTTTATGCTTAAAAAAACCATGCTTACTAAGGGGTTTTACTGTACCTGGCATGAAACATCCACTCCTTCCGCCTGTCCGGGTTAGTCCAGCCTGAATAGGATTAGGCTCCATGCTAATTATCACCTTAAGTGATAATGGCGCTGTACTGCCGCACTATGCCACTGCCACCTCCAGGTCTAGGCACCACATCCCGCGGGTCCCATTACCCACCTCTCTCCATCTCCCCAGACCTTCCTCATTTACCTTAAGTACTCTACATCATCGCCCTCATCGGTTATCATCTCTGACCTACTTGTTTTCCCTCTTCCCCAGAACATAATTCCCGCAAGAGTCTTGTTGAGGGCCGTATCCTTCGTTCCGATACATTTGAATTTGTTTTCGTTTCCCATCGTCCTTACTAGAGTTGCCCATCATGAAGGGAGCTCTGCTTAGTACGGCGATGCTGCTTGGCTCCGTCCACGCCGGCGGAGTCCACAAGATGAAGCTCAAGAAGATTCCTCTTGCTGAGCAACTCGTATGTTGCCCGATAGTCCTTGAGTCCTCGTTTCCAGTACTGATGAATGAATGATCCAGGAGACTATTCCGATCGAGACTCAGATTCGTGGCCTTGGACAAAAGTACATGGGCATCCGTCCCGAAACCCACGCTCAGGCTGTCTTCCAAGGCTCTGACGTGGACGTCGAGAAAAACCACCCGCTTCCTATCTCGAACTTCATGAATGCTCAATGTTCGTACTTCGACCATTACTTTATGATCCTGATATCCGCCGACATCCACTAACATCGTCCCCAGACTTCTCCGAGATCAGCATCGGCACACCAGCCCAGGACTTCAAGGTCATCCTTGACACTGGCAGTTCCAACCTCTGGGTTCCCTCACAATCGTGTGGCAGCATTGCCTGCTTCCTTCACAACAAGTACGATTCGTCGTCTTCGTCTACCTACAAAAAGAACGGCACCAATTTTGAGATCCGCTACGGCTCCGGTAGCTTGAGCGGTTTTGTGTCCCAAGATACCGTTACCATTGGTGACCTCCAGATCCAGGGTCAAGATTTCGCTGAAGCCACCAGCGAGCCTGGCCTGGCTTTTGCCTTCGGTCGATTCGATGGTATTCTGGGAATGGGCTTCGACCGCATCTCCGTCAACGGCATTGTCCCTCCCTTCTACCAGTTAGTCAACCAGAAGCTGATTGATGAGCCTGTCTTCGCTTTCTACCTGAGCGGTGAGAATGGCGGCGACGACTCTGAGGTCGTCTTCGGCGGTGTCGACAAGGACCACTACACGGGCAAGATCACCGAGATTCCTCTTCGCCGCAAGGCCTACTGGGAGGTTGACCTCGACTCCATCTCTTTCGGTGACGAGACCGCCGAACTTGACAACACCGGTGTCATCCTCGACACCGGCACATCTCTCATTGCCCTCCCCACTGACCTCGCTGAGCTCCTGAACAAGGAGCTTGGTGCTAAGAAGAGTTTCAACGGCCAGTACACTATTGACTGCTCGGCCCGTGACAAGCTACCCGACATCTCCTTCAAGCTGAGCGGATACGACTTTGCCATTACCCCCTACGACTACATTCTCGAAGTCTCGGGCAGCTGCATCTCAACATTCATGGGAATGGACTTCCCGGCTCCCGTTGGACCTCTCGCCATTCTTGGCGATGCCTTCCTCCGAAGATGGTACTCCATCTACGATCTCGGAAAGGGTACTGTTGGTCTGGCTAAGGCTAAATAGGCTCAGGCAAGCAAGACTTGCTGAGAACAGAATTATGGCTACACGGTAGGGAATGGGTAGGATTGGAAGGGAACTTATGAGGCACGAACCGGTTAAAGCCAGTCGAAAGTGGGTTGAGCTTCTGAGCCTGGATCGGGGCAGTTTGCCCTGGGATTATTATTCTATTTGTGTCTTTGACCCGCAAGATGCCACTACTGCTGATGGCACGAGGATGAAGAGACGAGACTGGGTATCATTCCGCGCATACCTATGTACACTAATGTCTACACGTTGCTTTGTGCCGCATCCTAATTATCAATCACGTTTGGTATATGGAATAGTTTGCTGGCTCCCCCAGATTGGTCTGAATGGTACCTCCTCTATTTTGGTCAATTACAAACGTTTGTTGTCACCGAACCATTACCTAGGCCAGAGACCTTAGGTGACGTGACAACTAATAGCAAAACGGGCTGGATGGGAGATAATAGTCCAGGGTTTCCTGAATGATGCTGGGTAGTACTTGATAGGTAGTAGAACCGTCGCTGGGTTCTCCCGCCCCCATGTACGTAATCGTCCTGGCCTAATGAGGGCTCACGGGCTTAGCGGGAAGGGGACCTAACCACTTACATGCCTCTTTTGCATGTGTGGATGTCCCGTACCTGCGTAGGTGTATTGGCTACCCCGGGACATTGGATTGAATCGACGCGTTAGCCCCGCGTTAACACCATTCCGTACCGTCGGGTACTTCTTAATACAGACCACGGATTACCTACCGATACAGGGATGACGACGATGGACAGGCTTGGATGATGGCATTATGCAAATTGTCAGTCCCTGAACAAAACAGAGTGCACATGATTAGTATGGATGCCAACGGCATAAGAGAATCCTATATCAAGAGCTCTGGATATGAAACGACAGAGCGGAAAAAGACGGCGGGACAAGGGATGATTCAGGGATAGGTTTTGACCCTGTGTAAGCTTCGCCAGGCAGAAAGATTCTTCGCGGTTCCAAGTCTCTACAAGAGATAGAGGAGACTCTGGTAGTTTAGGGAGATTCTAGACGAAGTGCCCGGGTTGTCTGAGATTTTACGCACATATTGCATCCTGGTAACCTCAATTATTCATGTTAAAGTCTTGGAGACAGGCCTTGTAACAACATATCAGGTAACTGGGTGAGACGAGTGTTCATTCGATGATAACACTACTTCGTATGCACAAATATAACTGATTCACCGATGACTGTGGATGATCGGATGCGATAAAGATGAAATATCATGATCTTCGGACCCAAGATGTAGAAATATTACCGTACGATAGACAGTGGTATTGGTTCCGTACTGTAAATGGCAGCGTGATAATAGTAGAATTTTGTAACTGACCTGAAAAGCTGCCGGTTGCGCAAGAGCGCTGGAATGCAAGCAAGCCACGTGACTGGAGGGGAAGCAGTGAGCAGAACTGTACAAGTACTTTTATGTACGGAATACATAGCGCAAGGGACCCACAATTGTTAGTTGGACCGTTGCAGCAGCAGCTGCTAGCGCCTAGTACCCACTGTTCTTGCCTCTGACAGGCACTGAAACCACTCCAATCCGTACCACACTTGCCGGCAATTAATTTTGTCCAAAGTACCTTCTTCATACCTACGGTTTACCTTACCTAACCGCGTCCAGTCCCGCCAGTCCAGTCCAGTACCTGCTCAATAATTTTCCAGTTCAGTTCTCTGTCTCTCTGGCTCAGCGGGTTTGTTTCGTGACATCCTGCCTGCATCTCTGTTCTCCGTCTCCGTCGGCCACTGCGTCTCCCTCCCTGCGGTCTACGAGTAGAGAATACATCCAGTTCCGTTCGATTCCCAACTGTGAGAAATTCAAGAACACCAAAACCGCACTAAGACAGTCGAGATCTCGCGTACCCAGGTAAATATTTCGCGATCTCAACCCACGCATTCTCGCCCCAGCTTCCATTTGATCACAGCCTGACTTTTTATTCAGCACGGATTATCTTCCCCATCAATTACGGACTATTCTCCCGACAGGATCTGGTCGAGGTCCTCCTGGCAGCTGCAAGACCGGTTTGCACACTGTAAGAATCGCTGTGGTGCTGAAGCAAGTCGGCCATCGGAGCTTGCCAGGTCCATAATAATTACGACCATCTTCGCTGGTCTCCGACTGCTGCTTGTACTTACCAAGCCTGCCGTCTTTTTCTCCCCCGCGACAAGCCAACCCGCGATCAGACTGCCCGTCGTGCACCGTCGCGTGTGCATCCACTAATCAACCAGGCCATTCCCGTCGCCCGCGGAATTCGTCGACATACATATTCACTATCCACGCTTGGTCCGCGCCTGCGCCCGCGCCAGCAGTGCCAAGGGACGCCGGCATTCGCATCACCAGCGACTTTTTCTAATAGGAAGCTATCCTGTGAACTGCGAGTTCCATCGGCCGCGCGACAATTCGTCTCGTCTCCCACGTTGATGGATCTCGTCGCCAACCGCCACGCATAGTCTCCCGTTCATCCCTCGTTTCAATCAATTAAACCCGCAGCCATGGCCTCCTCGGCCCCCTCGGCCATCGCGCTCCCCAACGGCGCCCCCACGACGACGCCAATGCAGCTCGATGCTAATGAGGATTCTTCGCAATCTGCCATTGCTGCTCCTAAGCGCAAACTCGAAAATGTCGATGACCAGGACATGCAAGGAACTGACGCGACCGCCATTCCTGCCGGCGCGCCTGTTGCCGAGGATCCCTCCGAGTCCGTTGTAAAGCGCGACATCATCTCTCGCAAAACGCTGGGAGACTACCTGCTGCTTCTGGAGAGGTGCGATATAATACCCTTGCAACACTCACACCATTGCTACACCTGCTTTCCCTCGTACTCTATCTCTCTGCGCCCTAAGGCATGGCTGTTCACGCTGTATACTCATTGATTGCTCTTGTGCAGGTTTGACACAACCCCTTCGATTCTTAAACGTCCCCTCCCGGACTTAGATCCGAGCTCTGAGCCGCCCTTCAAACGCCAGAAGTCCGTGGACCCCAAGTCGCCACGTACCATCGTTGACAAGTTCGCCCAGCGTGACTATGACTCTATCGATGACTTCGTCGCCGATCTGAAGACATCTATAGACAATCAGCTGGCTGATTTACGTCAAGTGGAGGATGGCGATGACCCTAGAGCTCGACATTCTGCCATTGCGCAAGTCTTTGCCTTCAGGAAACAGGCTTATGAGCTACTGAAACGGGAAATTTCGTATACTCTTCCCGACGGTGTTCTTCCCGATTGCCTTCAGATGCTCCAACCACTTGATCCCGCTGAGGATCTGCAATCCAATATCGGTGGTAGCTTCATGCTCAGCGTCTTTGGTGATGCCCCCAGGCCGCGAACACTTTATTCAAGTCTTCAGCAATCCACTCAAGTGGATGCCGAGTTCAACAAGGAAGCCCGGCCACTCAGCGAGATTGAGTTGCCCAATGGCATCAAGCTTGTCAAGGTTGTCTCAACTTCTCTCTCTCCTATTGTTGACCAGGACAAGAAGTCCAAGACACTTGGTGAATTGTTTCCTGCCCCACGAACCCTGCTTTCACTGCCTCCCCCCAAGGCGCCCAAGAGTACCACCAAAGGTGTACAGGTAGGTTGGCACAGACCTGAATTGACCGAGAAGTCCAAGTACCGGATCGGATCATACTTCAGTCAACCACTCTCCGCAGGCAAATGGCTCGACTACAGCAATGCCTCCTCCATGTCGCAGACTACCAAGCAACGCGAACGTGCCCTCAGCCTTGCGGGAAATAAGCCCTCCTCGCTGGAAGTTGAAGCCTCAGAGCTGGAATCTCTGTTCCGCGGTGCATTCTCCAGCTTTGCGCCATCCAAGGATGACTCGGCTGCTATGATTTCCTCAGGTTGGCTCAGTCGGACCTTGTGGTGGCAGAAAGTTGGGCAGCGCAGCTTTGATCGCTTGGTCGATTCCGAACGCATAGACGAGTGTGAAGATGAGGCGGCCGAGACAAAGGACGATCAGGCAGCCGACATTGATGAGGAATTCCTTCAGCATGCACTCGACAATTGGGACGACAACTTGATAGACCCCAGTCTTCAAGAAGCTTGCTGCCCTCAGAAGCCGCAAGCTGAGAAGGATACCGATGATATCCTTCAGGATGTATCCGATATGATTCAGACCCTCATCTCGTATCAGAGGAACCGCAATTTGGTGTTGCCCACCGCGTCTAGTCAGAGCCGGTACGGTTCTGATCCTGCAAACAGCGACATGCTGACAAACGGCACACAAGCGCAGCCGGGAGAAGAAGAGACAGCAACATACGAAGCTTTGAAAGCCCAGCTCCTATTGGTAATTCAGATGCTACCGCCTTACGTGGTTGCTCGTCTGAATTCAGACAAGTTGGGAGAGCTGAATATTTCGACGAAGCTTGAAGTTCGTACCGATGAATACCAAGGCACGATGGAAGAGGATGAGGCTGCTGCTCGCGCCAGAGCCGCGCAGAACGCGGCCGCCGCCGCTAATGCTCGCCCAGTATCGCATCGCTCTTCGAGCTCATCTAATAATATTCAGTATAATCAGCCGTATCACCAACACGCGGGTCGGGCACCAGCACAGGCTCCGCCGTTTTACCCTGTTCAGACCCCAGTCAGGCCTCCTCAGCCTGTGATGCAACGAGCACCACCCCAAACTATGCCGCCAAACTATCAGCAGCGGCCCCCGTCCAACGCGGGCTATCGTCCCTCCAACGCATATCAACACCCGGGTTATGCGGCGCATCCGCAATACGTGAAGCCTACGGCTGCTTATACCCAACCTTCATACACTCAAACTCCACCGCCAGCTCGGCCTGTGTATTCTACTCCGAATTCCAAGTACATGCCCAATTATAACAACATGGGCCACATGGGCAACGGTTCGCCACAGCAACACCGATATCAAGGGTATCAGCCGCCTACCGCACATCCGCACTACCAACCTCATCAACCGCCTGCTCCGACACCATCACATGGCCCCTATGGACATTATCCCAACGGTGCAGGTGCGATACCCCCGCGGACAACAACGGCCTCTCCGCACGTCCACCATCAGCCACCACACTCGCCTCAGGTGCCACAACAAGGATATCATCCTGTTGCTACTCCTACAAGGCAGCCCTCATATAGTGGTCCATCGCATATGCCGAACAACCAGCAGCGGCCTTACTATCCCGGAACGCCAGTGCTACCACCGATGCAGAGTCACCAGATGCCCAGTCAACATCACATTCCGAACCAAATACCTCAGGCCCCCGCAACGTCTTTCCAGACTTCGTTAAGCACACATCAGGTCCAGCAAGCTAGTAAGTCACCCTTTGCTTCCTTCCATCATATTGATATCAGTGGTATTGTAGAAGTATTCCGATCGGTTCTCCTGGACCCTTCGGTCTGTAACAAGTAAACTAAGTAGCTAACTCCCCCATGTGGGCAGTGGATCAGGCCAAGGCTCGTTTTAATGCTCAACAAAACGCCCAAAAACCTAATGAGCCTCACGGAAATGCGATGGTCAGTCAAGGACAACCACTTACGTCTCCCAGCCAGAGCCACCCCGGCCCGCCTGTCGGACTCGGTGGCATCGGCCTCGGGGCCAACCCTGCCCAAATGGCAGCTGCTAGAGCCGGCCAACCGGGCAGTGTTAGTTATCCGCAAGCTAATCCAGGTCCGCAATCACAGGTTGACATGACAAATGTACCACATCCGATGAATGGTAACCCAGCAGTACCGCATGCTGCGGTTGTTCCCCTTCCCTCTGTTGGCAAATTAGGCTGAGCACTTCCTTGTCCGAGAGGAGGAACTACTTTTTTTGGATCATCGCTGTCGGAAGTGCCGCTCAAGAAGCCGGACGGAATGAAATGGTTTTCGGAGAGTGTGACTTCATTGAATCCACGTATCAACGACTCGCAACGAGACGCTGGTACGATTGCATTATTATCTCGCTCCTACCCACCCCGATGCTTTGTCTTTGTTCTGGCAATATCTATCTACTGCACAACCACCATGGCGCTGTCTGGAAAGGAATTGGGAGGTAGTTGCCGTTGTGGGGGGTTTGTTTTGGGGGAAGGCCATCATCGCCAATACACTTCTTTCGTCGCTTGTCTTCGCTTTATTAGATCTATTTTTTCTCCTGCAAATCGAGGAATGGGGATAGAGAGCTGGCAACCAACACACACACCAAAAAAAAAAACCAATAAAATATTATCTTTATCGGATGCAAGAGAAAAGAGAGGGGTGTTTTTTTATGTTAGTTGTTTGGTTCATTGTATTACAATGGGGTGGGATGGATGGGAATATCAAATACGAAAAATCAATACGTTACAATGCGAATACCCCGGTTTTTTACGGACAGAGAAAAGAGGGGGGTAATTATTTTTTGATTGTTTCTCTTCTTGCTCGGTGCTTGATTGAGTGATTCCGTGGGTGTGAGGAGGATGTGCGGTGATGGGGATGGTGAAGGGTATGAGGATGAGGGAGCATGGTTAGGACGAAAGACGGCAGGGAAGGGGATGCGGTGTACCTAGTAGTATGTCGTCAAAGGATGTTGTAGAAATGTTTGCGACTATTACTCGCTCGCTGCTTGCGTCTGTTACCATTGTCGTGATGCTGTTGGTTACGGAATAATATGGGCTTGAACTTTCCATGAGTGCTCGGTGTTCAAGTATTTATGACACCTTCATCCTACCAACCTACGTCCCTAGTACATATTTGATAGAAGCTGCTTAGCAGTCGTGAAAAGATAGGAGTATGCATGTATGAGGTTCGGAGGCAGGGAGTTGGAGAACCGGCCGGCCCGGGCCCGGTGCCCGACCGATCGACCGACCGAGGTAACATTCACGCGACGCATGCATGGATGCAGGTGATATTTATTCCGCATGATTACCTGTACAGAAGTGAACAAACCGTGGCAGCCTACCGTGTAGGACTGGTGACCGTAGAACTTGCTTGCTTAGCTCACGTCATCCGTATTCCACCGTACAAGCCCGGCCTTGAGGCAAGACGAGACGAGACGAGACGAGACAGAGGTGAGGAAAGACACGATAAGAGACGAGAGACGTTCATGGATGTAACAACCCTCACGTAGTGGTTGATTTATTTGTTTGATAGCTTGGTGGTATATACATACAGGAGCAGATATGACAAGAGTACTTTGTTGAATAACTCCGAAAAAACTGCCCCCAATTCCTGTCTAACTGGATGATACAAAAAAACACAAAGGCACTTGCAACTGTTCTTGATGAAAAATGCAATGCAAGGCACATATATATGAAACTTCCTCTCTCTCTCTCTCTCTTCTCTCTTGACCCAGTTTCTTTCCATAATCATAAAAATTGTCATTTTGCGCGCTTTACCCTGGAGAAAGGGTTGAGTAATCCTCTCCTTTTTTGTGGTTCCGTTTTGCTTTCGTCGAGGTTGAACCGCGATACACGCACGCCATTTGCCCTAACCCGTAAATTTAAGAAGTAGAATCAAAGCACAGTTATTTACAGACCAGCGTCCATTCTCCAGCCCTCAACGGGGAGGGGGAAGGTCTGGCACCAGGCGGCGATCTCAGCCTTGAGGGCGTTGATCTTGGGGACCTCACCGCTGCTGACCTTGGCACGGAAGTCCTTGAGCTTGTTGGCCTCGGCGGGGAGGCTGGCCTGGACCTCCTTGCAGATCTTGATGGCCTGGTCGATGTAGTCAACGACGCGCTCGAAGTCCTGCTCGCTGAAACCACGGGAGGTCATAGCGGGGGTACCAATACGGAGACCACCGGGGGTGAGAGCGGACTTGTCACCGGGAACAGAGTTCTTGTTGCAGGCAATGTTGAAGTTCTCGAGGGCGAACTCAACACGGGCACCGTCAACGCCGAGGGGACGGAGGTCGAGGAGGACCATGTGGGAGTCGGTACCGCCAGAGACGAGGGTGTAGCCGAGAGCCTTGAACTTGTGCTCAAGAGCCTTGGCGTTGGAGACGACCTTCTGCTGGTAAGCCTTGAACTCGGGGCTGGCAGCCTGCTTGAGGGCAACAGTAAGGGCAGTGATGGTGTGGTTGTGGGGGCCACCCTGGTGACCGGGGAAGACGGAGAAGTTGATCTTGTCCTCCAAGTCGTACTTGATCTCCTTGCCGGTCTTGTCGGTGCTGCGGACACCGCGGCGGAAGAAGATCATGGCACCACGGGGACCACGGAGGGACTTGTGGGTGGTGGTGGTAACGACATCAGCGTAGTCGAAGGGGCTCTTGATGCAGCCGGCGGCGATGAGACCAGAGATGTGGGCCATGTCGACGACAAGGTAAGCACCGACGGAGTCAGCAATCTTGCGCATGCGGGCGAAGTCGATCTCACGGCAGTAAGCGGAGGTACCGGCGACCAAGATCTTGGGGCGGAAGAGCTGGGCGTTCTCCTCGAGTCTGTCGTAGTCAATGATACCGGTCTCGATGTTGACACGGTAGGGCATAGTCTCGAAGTAGGTGGAAATGCAAGAGATCCTGTGGGCAAGAAGATTAGTTTTCTGAAGTAAAGAGAGAGCGCGGCGTGAAGTGAGGCTTACTTCTTGTTGGGGATCTGGTAACCGTGACTCAAGTGGCCACCGTGGGGGAGATCCAGACCCATCAAACGGCCACCAGGGGCCATGAGGGCCTGGTAGACCTGGAGGTTGGCAGGGCTACCACTGAGGGACTGGACGTTGACACCCCATCGGGCAGAGTCGAGGTGGAAGGCCTCAAGAGCACGCTTCTGGCAGAGCAGCTCGACGGCATCAATGTGCTCGTTGCCACCGTAGTAACGAGCACCGGGCTGACCCTCGGAGTACTTGTTGGACATGGGAGATCCTAGAGCATCGAAAACAGCACGAGAAGTGACATTTTCAGAGGCAATCAGGATAATGGACTCCCGCTGACGCTGGATCTCTTTTTTCTGCGCGACTGTTAATGGTTGCTCAGATCACAAGACATATAAAAGAGCGTTAATACATACCATGATCTCAGCGACCTCGGGGTCGGACTCCACGAGGGACTTCTCGAGCATCTGCGAAGAAATTTAGCTTCAACAAAGCCTCAATGCTTCAGGGCAACAAGTAGCGCCACCAGCGGTTATGACTTACATCTCTGTGCTCCTTGGAAAGAGAGTAGGTAGCCATGGCGACGGATTTCAACTGAGAATCAACTGGAATAGGGCCAATTGGATCTGAGAAGTGAGACAGGAATTGGAGGGGAAGTGTTGTGGGTGAGGAAGAAAGAGAGAGGGAACGTGAGAGGAAGGGAAAGCTGAGCGACGGACTGGATAGAAATAGAAATCGAGTTTTAGTTCCAAGAGCTCAAGAAAAATGAGATCTTCGCCGATGACGGAATGGCGGGGTTGCTCAGACGCTCGTCTTGGCAGTCGCGGGTGAGCCAGGTTCTCACTCGTGTGGGGCCAGATGGGGCCAGATGGGGCCAAACGGGGCCCAGTCGGCAGAATGGATGCTCCCTACCGGTTACGGCTGGCAACGGCTGCTTCCGTGTCATCCTTCAACGAGCGCGACCAGGGAGCCACGGGCGTTCACCCTTCTGCTTACTGACACTGCTTTGCCTCTTACAGTCTCCCTTACACTCAGCATCAGCGCCAGCTCAGCAGAAGCAGCAGAAGCAGCAGCAGCACCGTAATATTCTCCATTGTAGCCTATCTGCCGTCCCATATAATTCGTCTATTATGTATATGCAGACTGTCAGACTGCCGTTCACTGAC
Source organism: Xylariaceae sp. X167 (assembly GCA_028637775.1). Lineage (NCBI taxonomy): Eukaryota > Fungi > Ascomycota > Sordariomycetes > Xylariales > Xylariaceae > Xylariaceae sp. X167. The sequence goes on from JAJFDK010000120.1 coordinate 11,802, forward strand.
GTCTGCCAGTTCACGACTCATGTGCCATCGACGGCTACCGAGAGTAGTATGTCGACGGACGAGAGCCTATCCTGATTCCTGCCTGTACGATTCATTCAATTGCTTCCATAATGAGTCTAGGACACACACACAAACGATGTGTCTGGAGTCTGGCAAGTCCAGGTGACCCGCTAACGTGGACATCCCCATCCCATGTCTCAGTCATCATCATCGCCTAGATTCTCCAGTCAATGCGCGGCTGTACAGTAACGGCCCCAAGGGTGCACGACTAGATAAACAAGGACCCTGTCACCCTGCAGCATGATGAGCCCAAGAATGCACCTAACGCGTGCCGTATCCGTCCGTGGTTGGTAACCAGCCCTGGCTAGAGAACTCCAAGCGCCTCTAATTGATCTTCATATAATTACCTAGGTCCCGCCCACCTCCCTCTTGATGAGTATTGATGAGTCTTGATGAGTACAAACAGTAACACGAATGAACACGTACGACCAGCCAGCGAATGCACCTGGGACCTTTGTCCTTCAGAAAGGGTTTCCGTGTTTACTCTTGCGTGCATTCGATCCACCGATAGGGGCCTGACAATGGGATATCTCCCAAGACTATCTTCCCAAGTTTCGACTTTATCTCAATGGAGTTTCGGTTTGATCGAGGATCAGTCTGCGGCATATCTTGTCTGCTGATTCCCGAACGTCTCTGTACGGCTTGCTGGAATTGCCCAGGGCTCACAAGCATAATGCAGAGGACTTGGGCCCAATCAACTTACCCTGTCATGACTGCATATCTTCAACAATCTTACGCTGGTTTAATTAGAAAGGAAGGCATCGAACGGGAGTAAGTTGTGTGCCAACATGGTACTCTGCATTGCCCAGATTGCTCCTTACGCGGTGCTGTTGATCGCCTACCTGCAATCAACTACAACTCAACGTGCTTCAACAATTCTTACTGGCCAGAACCGCGCGATTGATGTTTCCCTAGTAAGACGAAGATGTCTTCGTGGGCCGACTTGCGTCGCTGCCTACGGCCTACCATAGCAGTTTGAATGTATCGACACTTGGAAAGGTCTATTACGGAATACCAGCTGTTCTCAATCAACAGGGAATAAATGAACGTCAACAACTGCTACACCACCGCAAGGCCCGTCGCCTTGTCATGAACTCGGACACCTGGCCGTCCGGGATGAAACGGCCTCCAAATTTACCCCAAGTTAGACTGCTCCTGGGGTAACTCCAAGTATCAGCCCTCCATACGAGATGCCGACTGACATCGCCAAGGTCGGTCGATTGGTCTATACAAAGATGCCCAAGAAACTTAAGACGTACTGTTCTTCCAGCTCATGGGATTGTTTCGAAGCGTCACAGATCTCAATGAGTGCTAGTCTTGATATGTGTGGGAGACACCCCGGCGACTTCTTTCGTCACAGCTGTAATCCGTATCTTGGATAGGTATATCTGACTCTGGTCCACGCCCTTGTTAACTTGGCTCTCCAAGATTCAAGTTAGCTACGGATTACATACGTATGTAGTAATCTGTTCATCCCTGCATATGTATTGCTCTTGGGGTGACCAGACCCCCGGTCCCCAGATCCAAGTCAACCAACCACTCCATCCAGTGCCTACACGAGGCGCCCACCTGTCCAAGTGAGATCTCGACTCGGCTCCCGACTGAGTGGACAACTCGGAGTGCGGAGTTCGTAGGACAGTGGTAGCCCTCCGGCTAACAACTACGGCTTTGATGCAAGGCATTCGAAATCCTGTCTTAGCCATTTTGACACACATTATGCTGCCAAGTATTACACTGATAGGTAACAAATTCGACGAGATGTTTCGTTATTCTGTTTTTTAAGGAATTTCTTTGTAGAACATCCTGTTCCGTTACTCTTCTACGAAACACATCCCATGTTCACATCGTCCCGTCGGAGCACCACGGGGCCCACATCGGAAGAAACTGAGATTTCCACCATCCGTACGCACGGAATAGCTACAAAGTGTCCACAGATAGTACCAGCTAACATCAATTCCTTAATCATCATCCTAATCACAAAAGTCAATCACCTAAACCCCGTCCAACCCCACCAAACCCCCATTTTACGCAGGGAATAGCAATTGCGACGAATTCCGGAGGGCGGCTGGCTGGGTGTTGTACGGATTTACCGCCCCAGTTTCCCAATCCGAATTGGTGTAGTGGCTAACATTTGACGCTCTCATTCGCCTGTCTTCAAAACAGGTGTTTAGGAACCGTCAAGCCCGGGGTTCGATTCCCCGATTCGGAGTTCCTTTTTCTCTTTTTTTTTCCTCCTTTTCTTTTTCGCATTTATTTTTTCGCCCTTCATTCATCTTTCATCCTTCTTTATTTCTCAGCCTCCGACATCTTGAGGCGCTTTTCTTGTGTTTTGTTTACATACGGATGTGATTGTCTTAAAGCTGAATCAGTGGGCAACAGTCGCCTTTCAAAAGAGAATTTGGGATTGTATCTTCTTGCCCGATGCGTTCAAACGAGTGGCGAACGGCACACACGTACCAAGTACTGTCCATTACTTGTCATTCAATCTGTTGACTTGATTAAATCACGTCGGTTCTCTTTGCGAGATCATACGCGGATTGGAATGGAGGAGAAGGAGAATGGAGCCTTTTCTACTGACCCAATGCGTGGTGAACCCCTATCACAATGATCATCGCGATTAGTGACGAAACAGCCAGTGAAAATGACGGAATGTTTTGTTTTCATTTCCGTCTCGTGTCTGAGTATTATTCCAACCTCAGCTACAAAGCTAAAATATGTTGCCCAACTCGTGTCCTGGCATCCGGCGTATTCCTGCCAGGGCCCCCATATGCTCACATACAGCGTATTGTTCCCTTTTCTTCCCGACCAATAACCTGCTTGGCTGGAGCCCGAGTGCTGTTTCTTATTTCAGAGGCACGAGGCGACGAATGTTGGCTGGGAAAGAGGATATCCGACCAGGCAGACCATCTGTTGGTCGCCCCATATGTGTCCTTTCCCTTCGTTTTCTGCTCTTCTTGCTCCGTCCCACCCAATTCCAACGACTGGAGACAACAAATATCGTAACAACTCCCAACGTATGCAATACCCATGATGTTATTCAGACGATGGAGCCGGGATCTACTTCCACCCCTCTCCCTTCCTCATTCTGCGAGCACAGCGAACGTTCATCATCCTCCTCCAGCGCGGCCGTATCAACGGGCGACGGATCCGGCGATCGGTTGATGGATAGTCTATTGATGCGTCGTCCGAGACTGAAGACAGTGATAGACGATCCGTGCACGAAGATCGACGATATCACGATGAACGTGACGATGGGCCACACGAGCAGGATGACCCTGTGATGCGGGGCGTCCGCCGGCGGGAGAGTCTTCAGGGGCACGGAATGTCCGGTCTCCAACTCGGCGCGCGTGAGGATGGCCACGAAAATGGCGCCGACGCCGACGGGGCCGAAGTGGCCGGCGAAAAGGGCCTCGCGCCACGTTCTGATGTCCGGGATGAAGGGTTTGACGAGCAGCATGATGGGGATGCGGCGGAAGAGGAGCACGAGGATGGCCATGACGACGAGCCGCCAGGCCGGGAGCCCGATGTCGGCGTTGTTGTACATGTTCCACGGGATGATGGTGCCGAGGAAGACGAAGTAGGCCAGGTTGATGAGCAAATCGAGGACGTCCGAGACGTGCGACTGCTCCGTCTGCTCGCTGAACCAGCCGTCGTTGGAGAATCCTACTCCGGCGGCGAAGCCGACGAGTAAATCGTCGACGCCTAGGATGCTGCCGGATCCGGCGCAGAGGAGCGCCAGGACGAAGTAGAAGACGAGGAAGCTCTCGTGGTCAATGAGATCGTGTCGTTCTGAGTACTTGATGGCGTGCCGGGCGATGTATCCGAGGAGGAAACCGTAGACGGCGCCGAAGATGCATTCGTAGAGTATGGTGTACACGAACCAGTGGAACAGCGTGTTCCGCGCGTTCATGTTATCGCGGATCAGGTACAGCGCGAGATACACGAAGGGGATGGCCATGCCGTCGTTGCAGCCGGATTCGGCCGAGAGCAGGTCGCGGAGATGCTTCGGCACGCGCGCGGCGAACTTGCCCTTGCCGACGACGGACGAAGCCAGGACGGGGTCGGTGGCCGTGACGCAGGCGGCGACGGCGAGGGATTCTGGGAACCTGAGGGGGAAGAGCCACCAGATGATCAGACTGGTGATGAGCCAGCCCGACACCATGACGGGGAGCAGCAGGGCGATGACTGACTTCCAGTGCTCCTCCATGTAGTACTTAGGCAGCTCGACGCCGACGGCAAAACACTGGATGACCAGCACGATGCGGGAGAATTCGATCGTGATCTCGTCGATGTTGGCCCATTCGGTGGGGTCGATGAGGTTGGCGGCGTGGGGCCCGAAGATCACGCCCATGAGCGTTGCCACTGTGGCCTCACCGATGTACAGGCGTTCCTTGAGAACGGAGGAGCACAGCATGAACAGCGAGGTGAAGCCGCCTAGGATGGCGTATGCCAGGTGCGGGTTGGTGACGGAGAGGTGGCCCCATGCCATTTTGGGCGTTGGATGATCCGCGAAGGGTTTTGCCGTGCTCTCGAGTGTTGGACATAAGTAAACAAGGGGTATCTATCGTACGCTGCGCGAAAGGATTGCAACATGGCCGGGGCCGATGATAGAGATGAATTCAGGGAATGGATATGATAATCTAGCACGACGAGTTAGATTGTCGATAATTGAGATGGATTTGTTATCCGGTTGCATTCCCGAATGTGTTTGAGAAAAGGTGGGTGATAGTGGATATAATGCATGGGGAGAAGAGGCGAGACCAGACGGGACGAGACGGGTAGATGTTTATATGAGCAGTCAGCCCTGCCTCATGAGCTGAGACTTGGGTCGGGGAAAGAGGGGGTTCTTGTTGATCCGGAATGTTCTCTGACTGTGGAGGTTTTCTCCTACCTCTGTGCAGACTGAAGTACGTACGAGCAGGAGTGGCAGTCGTCGTATACGGTATCGGGAAGGTGCAATTCGCACAGCGTATAAAAGCGATTCGGAGGGCGACACTGTACTGCTACGAACTTCTCTTCTGCATCATCAAAACTACTACCGTTCGTTTCGCCCATCCATTCTGTACGCAACGCAGATGGCCTGGAAAGTTGGTAAAGACGCGTAACTCTGCAGATCGGAAGGCTGGCATACCCCTTGTGCTGAATGCAGCGCTCGAGCCTAGAATGATAATACGAAGAAGCTCTTCTTCCGCTCAGGGGCGAAAACGGCGATACCACCAAGAGTCCAATGTCAGTTCTTCTGACAGAACTCAGGAGTTACCCACGGCCGGATCACCTGTCACACGTCACCCTAGCAGTAAATACCTTAGAAGCCTTGGAATCCGGGGCTCCGGGCTATATCTGGTTGCCACCGCCGTCGGAAAAGGGGGGCACATGATAACATCATGCATAAGATAATCTTACCCGGAGCACGTCTTCCCCAGATTAACCCGGGACGCCCAACTTAGTATTTCCCCCGAAACGGCATATTACGTTGCTTGCATGCGGACTGTCGGTGTCTCGTTTCTCCCGTCAGCACGAATGTTCCAGAAGTCTCGGCCACCGCACGCCCAAAATCACCGCCGGCTTCTCCCAACTCCCGACGTTGAGCGCCCGCTCGCTCTCTGCCCCATTAGATGGCCTCGCCGAGCAAACAGTTGTTGACAGGAAACACGCTTGTTTGGAAATGTCAGCTGGCCCTGGACGAATGCTGTTCTACCTAGTCGATACTCTGCCGGCTTGGAATAAGTGTACGAATTCGGGTTGGACTTGATGCTGAAGTATGCCGAACAATGATAACGGCCTTAGCAACCAGATGGTTCTGGTGAGTGGTGTGTACAGTCCGCTTTGTCGTCTACTGTTGCCTGAGCGTCCTCGTCAACAACGTTGGATCTGCCCTGCATGAGTACAAAAGTCCTGGTTCTGCGCTGTTAGACAAAGTAAGATGTGAAAATACACGAGACGTTCTAACTGATGACCTTGAGCCACTTGTGCCTAAATGGACCGAAATCTCCTAAAAGGTAGGTAGGCGACCAGATAGGCGAACTCAACACACAACATCGTCCACGACTAGCCACTGCCACTGACGGGAAGTCGCTGTGTGGAACGAGACCGTACGGAGTTTCGAGGACGATGGAATGTAGAACAAGAGAAGATATATTGTAGACACTGATCAGTTTGCCAGTCGTCAAATAACCTAACACTGCCAGCTCTTCCACTGCTACCAATTGCGGATACAAAATCAAACAAGAAAACATAGCATGCCCTTGTCTGGAACGACTTATCGTGGACGTAGCGAATCACCTTCTTCCAATTGATCTTCTCTGGTGAACCCAAAATTGCTTGGGAATCTCAATTGACCGCAGAGCAAACACTTACCGTGGATGTGAGGACCTAGAAATTGAGAATTGGTCGATCAAGAAGCCAGCATGTCCGTCGATCTGATTCATTGATGAATTCGAAAAGATTGCAGCTATTGTCAGAGTTGTCGATGTGGAGGTACTTCTCCGAGTAGCTGACATGTGAAGCGTGGGCTCGTGATCTTGCCGTCGTCGACCGAGTTGAAAAGCGCCAGCCACTCCATCGATGTCTCCACTCGTCACCGGTAGAATCCCCTTCAACGACCTGACCTCTTTTCGAGATAACGCTTAGATGCACTGCAACAATGTTAGCAATCGATTCCTATCGACTGACGCGAACACATCTCATCGCGCCCCCTTTTCTATCATCAAAACTTACACTTCTACCCAATCATGGTCTGGCATGGAGGGAACGGAGCTTTGAGCGCCATAGTCAAGCAGTATCCTGACAATATTTTTGTATCCTTCTGAGGCAGCAGCTTGCAGGGCGGTTTGGTGTTCTCCTCCCTGGATGTTCACGTCGGCACCGTGGGCTAGTAGTGTTTTGACGACGGATTCGTGCCCTTCAGCGGAAGCAACCTGCAAAGGGGTATGGTATTTGTACCCCAGGGTGTTCACATCAGCGCCGCGCGACAGGAGTAGCTCAACCACGCTGTTCCGCCCCCAATATGAAGCGATATACAGAGGATTTGTTCCCTGGATGTTCATATCGGCACCGTGGGCCAGCAGTGTCGCGACGACGGATTTGTACCCTTCAGCTGAAGCAACCTGTAAGGCGGTGCAGTATCTCCCCCCAATGGCGTTCACATCAGCACCACGCGACAGGAGTATTTTAACTATGTTGTTTCGCCCCTTCTCTGAAGCAGCATACAGGGCGGTACCTTTTTCGCCCCGTATATTCACATCTGCACCCTGGTCCAGCAGTATTTTGACAATACTTTCGTGGCCATGGGCCGAAGCATCACGCAGGGCAGTACCACTTTCATCTTGCACATTCACATCTGCACCGTGAGCCAGCAGCATTCTGACAATATTTTCGTGCCCCATAATTGACGCAGCGTGTAGGGCTGAGACGTCGTGTTCTGACTTGGTGTTCACACCAGCACCATGGGCCAGTAAAATCTTGAGAATGCCTTCATGCCCAGACCAAGAAGCATACTGTAAGGCGGAGCGGCGTCCCCCGGAATTCACATCAGCACCATGGGCGAGCAGTAACTTGACAATTGTTTTGTGCCTTTGCTGTGTAGCAGCTTGCAGGGCGGTATGACCAAGGCTGTCTTGTACATGGACATTAGCACCGTGGGCGAGCAGTAACTTGACAATTCCATTGTGCCCTTGCGCCGAAGCAGCCAACAGGGCAGTGCGGTCTTCTCCTCCCACAATGTTCACGTCAGCACCCTGGTCCAGAAGTGTCTTGACAATGTTTTCATGTCCCTTGTATGAAGCAGCCTGCAGGGCAGTGCCATAGTATCCTCCCTTGATGTTTATATCGACACCTTGGGCCAGCAATGTGTTGACGATGCTCTCGCTCCCAGACATGGAGGCAGCCTGCAGGGCAGTGCCGTACGGTCCTCCCTGGGCGTTTACATAGGCACCCCGGTCGAGTAGTGTCTGAAAAATACTTTCGTGCCCCTTCTCTGACGCAGCATGCAGAGCGGTGCAATATTGTCCTTGCTGTTCGTTCACATCAGCGCCCTGTTCTAGCAGTATCTCAACGATTCGCTCCAGTCCAGTTGATGCTGCATAATATAGAGCTGTTGGCACTTCTTTATGTGTGCTCACGAACAATCGCTCACGAGAGTATAGTCGTCGGTACCTTCCAAAGGCCGTAGGATCAGTGATCAGTGCGAGTGTCAAGTTGTCTAAAGACGCACTCTTGCTTTTGGCCGCAACAGCATGGTATGTCCAAAATCGTGCAGCATAAGTAGACAATGGGTACGCAAGTGGTATCATTCTCGGCTTGACATCCTTGCCATCTAGGTGCAGCAAATATATGAGGCATACTTTCGCGATTGATGCCTCGACATCTTCCGCATCCTTGAAGATCGTTGACACAAGAAACTCTTGCACTGAGAAGTGCGCAAACACTAGCCATGGTCCCGTTGTTCCTGGGATGATCCTAATCAAGCCGAAGAGGTACCCAGCGATCTCTGTTTCATCGGGCATTCTTTGGTTTCGATCGAATGTAGAGTTCTTGGTATCCACCGCAATAATGTCGATAGCTTCGCTGACCATTAAGGAACACTTGGAACGCTTGGAATAAACCATGAACTGCAACAACCTCATGGTGGATTCCCTGCGTCTGGCAGGTATTTTAGAAATGATGCGGCTGTACGTGTCGTTCAATGTTTCTGGTAGTGAAGCAAGCGCTTCTCGAACCTCATGAGGGGATACGCACTCCGCCAGTTCATCAAGCTGACAAGCAACCCATTGAAACCTATAACTCGTTAGCCTTGTGGCTCAGCCTGGGTTGCGAAGAGAATGATTCGCATCGACTATTGTTTCTGAATGCTGATAATCAAAACTGATCGTTTGGCAAGTCAATGGTGATCAGAAGAAATGAGGTCCTTGACTTAATCGTTCAATACGGACTCTTTCCACGATGCACCCAGACAGCCATCAGCCATGGGGTGTTATCGACTTACACTCCGCCTGCTTTCTCTATCAAAGCATCTTCAATCTCACTTTGTATATCTGGTCGTCTAGACCACCTTTTACTGAAGGCTCCTTCCGTATCTTCTCGAACTTTCCATCTGACATACGCCTTGATGTCTTCGCTGGTGTTCATAGTGATGATATCCTGATCGCTTGCCCATCTCTTGATGGCAGCCTCAATGTCTGGTTCTTGCCGACTGATCAGCAGAATGTGGGTGTTGAGCTGCGATTCCTGAAGACTTCGAATCCAAGGGAGAAGGTCTCCCGTTCTACCCTCACACTCGTCGATTGCATCGATTACGATACAGACGTCCTTGGTTTTCTGAACCGCATGGAGCATGTCTCGGAAAATTGCACAATGCGTATCCAAGCTGCCTCTCGCTCGATCCGATTCGCAAAGTTGATCTAAATACCCTCGTATATTCTCATTCTTGTCGTACAGTTGGCGAATAAGAGATGGAATCATACTGCGAAATAATCGCCTATCACTATAATCGAAATAAAAGTAGAGGACATCATGAGAGCTTATGGTAGTCAGGTCTTCGATGATAATGGACGCAAGGGCGGTTTTGCCGCATCCAGCCAACCCATGGAGCCATAGGAATGAGTTGCGATCCGATTTCCAGCGCGAATACGCTTCGTGACCAAGGAACCACTGCCCTGAACTTGCATGCCGGTTGCGTAATGCCTTGTTCAGTTTGGTTGATGGATCGGGGGCCCCTAACCACTTGTGAGCTGTTTCAATTTGCTTTGCCATGTCGAGGCTTTCTGTTGCAATTTTCATCGGTTGATTGCCGTCTTGCACTTCACGAACATCTTGCTGTACTATCAAGATCCATTACTCAACAAACGTTCAACGAAAAGCTCACATGGAAAAAGTAGAAGGCTTACCATTTTTCAAGAGCTCGCACAGTCTCTGTTCGGCCTGGACCTTCTCTGCTGCGATTTCATTAAGGAGGTCTTTCGCGTATGCAGCGGCAGTCAATGCTGCATAGCCTTGCCATAGATCATTCTTGTGAGTGTCGGAGTAGTCGCATACACCACGAATAACAAGGAAAGGACATTGATTCATCAATCCGGCAGCTTCCATCTCAAAGCATAGTACGTCTTTCTCTTTCGAAAGCTTGTCGCGAGTTGTGGCATCCTTCATCAGCTGGTTGGCGGACGCAATGAGGCCGTAGTGGATTGCAGGATCGTCGTCGTCGGCCGACCTCGCACTCCTGAGAACCAGCTTCGATTGACAATCTCCACAAGATGATAGACAGCTATCGCCATTTTGAGCCGTGTGGATGACGTCGGGTTTGTAGAGTCTGTCTGTGCTGATCGCGGGTCGTTGGAATTTCTTCTTAAGTCTTGGAAATGCCTCGAGGACATTTGCGATTGATTCCTGGAGGCCGTGACCCCTTTTCATATGTTTAGTTCGGAGTCCACTCACTGCGGTCCTCATGAACGTTGGCGGCATTCTTAATACACCAGTGTGGTGAAAAGTTCCCCCTTGCATGGTCTTCTCGAAATCGTACTGGAACACACCTCCATCCCCATTGCGAGGCGAACTGACTACAATATCGCCTAGGCGGATATCATGCTTCGCAGGGGCACCACCACCAATGCCGACCATCAGACCAGCTCTGAGGTTTGGAAAGCTGCGTATCATGTCTTGAACAACAGTCGCAGCGCTAGCGGTTCCATATTCACCGTCGGGCAACACTGCAATAACGACATTGTGTTTTCCTAGCCTCCCTAAGGTATAGTGATTGTTGTCACCATCGGGTCGAAAATCTGGCAGCTCATGTTCCTCGTCGAGAAATACCTCGGCGGCAACTTTCTCCAAGGCGATGGCGCATACCCAGCCAATGGTGTAGTCCCCGAGATTTGGCATTGTGCAGATGGTTCTCTACGTGCCCCTATAATTATGACTTATTACTAGACCATAAGTCTGGGCATGCGATGCGGAGGAGGAGGCTCTGAACTTGTGACCTGGCAAGACACACAAACTGTGGTAATGAGAGGCAGTGGCTCGATTTTTCACTGTCGGCGTGGCGTAAAATTGAATGGTGACGAAGTTCAGAAGAGTAGAGTAAGAAAGATAACCGCCGTTAAATATGCTGCTCGATAGACCAGCCCTCAATCGACCCCACCGTAAGCAGGCATTGGTCTGAGAGGACGAAGCCTTCTTAAGTGGGATACATCTGCGAAGAACGCGCCTTGGGAATTCTCACTGCTTGTGCGAGAGCGATTCGATGAACCCCATGGTGGAGCAACGATAGGCACCGACCTCGCCTACCTAAGAAGTCCGTACATAGCCTGGATGCCAAGGACTTAAGTCACCGCGTTGGCAAGGCGCAGGACACAACGCGGCTCGGAACCAGCGACATGGCGAGTTTGGCTCATAAGGCATTACCTACGTGAAGAATGGAGACCACATAATAAGCCGCGGTAGCCTCACTTTAGGGGGCTGGTTAAACAAAGCCTAAGGCATGGAGAGGGTCAACCGTGCAGTATACGAACTACCTACCCACCTATCATCCGCTCCGGTCTTCAAAACGGCGTTGCATGCTGATCGAAAACGTGGCGAAGCCGGTGACATGCATGAAGCGAACGGCGACGGTGCTCCATTGATGCATACGTGACAAAATTAAAATTCGTACTTTCCTACTTTCTTAGTTTTTGCGATTCGTTGATTCGCATTCGCAATGTCAGAACTGAGCATTCAATCACTCAACCCTTCTACGACCTGACTATAAAGCGAAGCTGCGTAAAAAAAATTCAATCGCTACATGTGCTCAAAAACGATTTCAAATCCAATATATATATACTAAAATGATTTGTATTATGATGTATAATATGGATGCGCAGAATTGAAAGTTGTAAAAACGGTTTGCAATTTAGCGTATCGGACTGAAACGGTCCGATTAAAGGCGACGGTCCGCAAATCGTACATAAGCCGAATGAGATGCTCAAGTTTAGCAGTCGGCACCGGGCCGAAGTACAATCCATATGCTCTTTCCACTTAGAAGTCAGCCTACTAATCGGCCGTGTTCACATGTCTCCAACAGTTTATGTCCGACTTCAGCACGAATACAACTCTTCAAGAGATAAAAAATTGATCGGTGCTTGGTAAAACCTATATATTTACTTTAGTATATGAAAATTCGTGAAGCAGGCTTTTTTGGCGCGTTGTACGGCTTAAAACCGATGAATCGCAAAAAAACGGGAAAATGTGGGGCCCGGACGTAGGAATTGGAGTTTTGTCACGTCTGCATCAATGGACCTCCATAAACGGCTCCTGACCGCAATCATGAGGTCATTGGTGGTGGTGGAGAAGATGAGCCGGCGAGGGCAATATACGAAGCATGCATCTTGGTAGGTACTAGTAGTAGCAGCCTGGATGCAAGCGGAAAGGAGCCTAATGATTCAAACGGTTCTTGATATGAGACTCACAGGATATGGGCAGGAGGTTTAAGGAATACTAGGTAGGTGGATGCGTCGTGTCGTGTCGAGGTGACGCGACGGCAAATCTGGCAATGAGTTTTGAGTGCCACGCCTGACGCCAGCTGGTGCATACGGTCCCCGATAGCCAGATATTCTGCCTACAATGATACGCCCCTCCAGCGAGTTTAATGCAATTAATCCATACCCCTCCAAAAAAAGTTGTTGCGACGAGACCAAATTAAAACATCTGGGTTGTTGATCTTGTCCACGACGGATTATTCCATCCGTGATTGTTCTCACATATCGACGGAACATACTACGTACTATATCCCAGACTGACAACGGTGACTTATTGTCTTTCCGCTCTCTTCTCACCTCCAAAGCGAAAGAGGAACAAAAAGTTATCAGTAACATCAACGACAGCATGGCGCCGTACGATAGCGACTCGTCCGGAGGTGAAGAGGACGATTTCACAGAGACAAACGTTCTGTTAGGCTACGCTTCAAAGGAACCCGGCGATGATCCCATAACTCGGCTGGGAGGCCGCCCTGTAAGTATCCATGCCATGTGTGAATGGACGAAGTATTTCATGGACTCACGCGATCACGTCTATATAGGACTGGCTCGACTCCGAAGCGCCGCCCTCGGCAGCCCTGGCCAGATGCAAGGTCTGCAAGGATCTTATGGTCCTCCTCCTTCAACTAAATGCCGAACTACCTGACCGATTCCCTGGCCACGAGCGACGTCTTTATGTCTTCGCGTGTCGCAAGAAGAGCTGCCAGAGGAGAGACGGCAGCGTGCGCACCCTGCGCGGTCTGCGTGTAGCGCCTGGCAGTAAGGCAGTCCCCTTGAAGAGCGAGAAGACGAAGAAGAAGGAAGACAAGCCAAAGCAAAAGGAGGAGCCTGCGCCCCCGAGTAACCTGGGCGAGACACTCTTCGGCGCATCGACTCTCGGGGGCTCGTTGGGAGCGAACCCGTTCTCAACTTCTGGTCCTGCCGCCCCGTCAGCACCAGCCAACCCCTTTGCAAGCGCCAGCAATCCCTTCAGCGCACCCAAGCCCGCCCCCGCCCCAGCAACCACCAGCGACTCCCAGCCAGAGGACGTAAAGGCTCTACCCAAAACATTCGCCGAGACGCTGTCTCTCAACAATCCACAGCCCAGCAGCCCGCCGACCCCGCCGGAGCCCTGGCCGTCGGAATCCGCACAGCAAAAGCCGTACCCCATCTCCTACCTTTCCGAAGCCGAGTACGAGACCCTGGATCCGACACCATTGCCGGTACCCCAGGCCACGGTCAAGATGGACGTGGACGACAACTCCGGCTCGGGCGGCGGTAAGGAAGACAAGGAAGTCTTCGAGTCGACGATGGACACCACATTCCAGCGCTTCGCCGACAGACTGGCGCAGAACCCGGAGCAGTCCATCCGCTACGAGTTCGGCGGCACGCCCCTGCTGTACTCCAAGACGGACGCCATAGGCAAAGCGCTCGCGCCCTCGCAGTCCGAGGGTAACGGCGTCACCGTGTCCACGGGCTCAGGTGTCAAGGGAATGCCGCGGTGTCCGAACTGCGGCGGGCCCCGCGCCTTCGAGGTGCAGCTCTGCCCGCACGCCATCACGGAGCTAGAGGCGGAGGAGCTGTCGCTCGAGGGCATGGACTGGGGAACGGTCATCGTGGGTGTGTGTGAGCGGGATTGCCAGGTCCGGGGCGTCGAGGAGGGCCAGGCGGGATATCTGGAGGAGTGGGCTGGTGTGCAGTGGGAGGAAGTCGGTTCTTCTGGTCCCGGACGGCGGTGATGTGACGTCCTTGGACAATCTTTCTAGGCGGATGCCGCATGCGAGATAAAATGAAAACAAATTCATGAACACAAACAAAAGCAATTCCATCTTTCGGGGAGATCATGTCGTGTTTCGAATCGCGGAGTCTACTGCATTCTATGTTCCCCCTTCCTCTTCAGTTCATGTTTGCATTAACCAACGCGACCTCCTTTGAATAAGGAGTCGGTTTTATCACTTATTCGTCTGTTTGATTTACGCATAGAAATCGACGAAACGGAGTAAGTGATTTCGGCTTCCATGATTTGATCTCACTTTGTCTGGCGATTTACGATGCTACATGTCGGAATCACAAAAAAGGGGTAGGATACATACACACATTCACCGTACCCCTTTTCCAGAGACGAAGAACTAAGCAGCCGTGTCATATACGACAAGAGGATTCTTGAATAATCATTTATTCATACTAGCTCGCACATAGCGAAGCCCTACGAAAGGAAGACACGCAGAGAAGTAAGAGAAGCCTCATGGGGTGGAAAAACAGGTTCCCCCCCTTTCCAGCGAGTCGAGCCGGCGCCGGTCCTCAAAAGCGCGTCAGAGAGAGCGAGAATTACAACAAGACTTCGAGATGCATTGTAATTCTCGAAGTCTTAAGAGCGAATTTTAAGACCAATCCCCCCCCAACGCCATGAGCCGGATTTCTGCTCCCTTTTCTTTTTCTGGTTCTCGTTCTTTCTCAATTCATGTGGATGTTTGTGAAGCGATGCTTTCGTTCGCAAGTTGCTAACTCCACTCCTGGCCATACCCATATGCACTCATGCAACACCTGGGCGCCCCAAAAAAACACGAGCCTTCTCTTTCCAGGTAGGTATGCTTTTTGAACCTGAGTTACCCTTTCAACACTCATGCCGTGTCCTCCCAAGCGCGGCGGATCACTCTGGAGAACATCTCCACACTCACGTCCTCGCGAACCTCGGACTTCTTGGCCTCGTTCTCAGGGTTCTTAGGGATGCGAACGATGGCACCGTCGATGGTCCAGCCGGCAGTCTCCGTGATGAACTTCTGGGCAGCAGCGCCCTCCAATCCGAGCCACTGCTCCAGAATGGGGAGGTCGATCTCGCGGTAACCGTGGCTGACGAGAGTGGCGATGCGCAGACGGACGAGGTCCTCGAAACCCTCGATGTCGGTGGTCAGGTCGGCGTACAGGTCATCGGAGTCGAGAGTGGCCCAGAAGCGCGCGTACTGAGCGCCCTGGAGCTGGTCGTTGAGCTGGCGCAGCTTGGCGACAGCCTCGGGGAGCTCCTCGTTGCGGGAGTTGGCGGGCGCAAGGACGGAGGGGGGGATCAGGTGGAGCGCAAGGGAGAACTGAGGCGAAGGGAAGCAAGCGAGGGCCTTGACCAGGATGTTGGTGATGACCTCATCCTTGACGCGGTCGGGGTTGAGCTGGTACCTGTTTGTGCGGACGAACGTGTCAGTGGACTACAATGATAACGATACGGAGAGACTGAGCGAGCGCCGGGACGAGTTATTGGAAACGAAGGCCGTCGAAGCTTTGCTTGTCATGATCCAGTCATAGTTATGACTTCTGAGCGGCAGGGCTACGAGGCCGATAGGCATAGTCTATTATGACTACATAGACAATCCAGCCAACATGATGCTTCATCGAGGCGGGCAGAGAGGGAGATAGACGGCATAGATAGATTCTCCTCGAGTATGTGAACCACGAGGAGGCCTGTGTGGGAGCGGAAATAGGGGCATATCAGGAAGCCCGGCGGTCTGCTTCGAGATAGTAACTCGGAGTCGACTCACAGCTTCAACAAGGTCCGATTCGCATTGCAGTCGGTGAATCTGTTCTCGCACTGCTGACGGACGTAGTCTTCAAGGTTACCAACCGCTTCGGGGTTATAGCGCTCTAGGCCGTTGATAACGTTGTTGATCTCGTCGGGACGCTCCCGGGGGTCTTCGGAATCCATCTTGGCGTGCTTGATCGCGAGGCTTTCTCGACGATAGTCGGAAGGGGATCAAAAATGGGAGTGCGGTGGTGGGGCAAGGTTGTCTGTGTCGAAGATTTCGAATTGGCCTTGTGGGCGGGTGGGCGCTAGATAAGCGGCATGGAAAAGAGGCTGTATTCGGAAGGGAGATCCGGATCTGGGGGTTGCCACTACCTCTGAGGGGTTAGTGTTCACGGAATGCACTGTGCTGAGACTCGTGAAACGCATCTCCAAAGCCAGTTTCGTAATCACGATTTGTTTGTTTGTGCGGCGCATTCTGAGTGTTTGCCTCATAGTTGATTTCAATTTGTTTTGTTTGTATTTGATAATACAATAAATTCGGATAGGCAACAATTCTGATAGCCAAAACCTCAGATACAGGTGGAAGGGATGAAACCTGACGATGCTCCAGGGTTGCTCAGGTGATGTTGAATGGAGAGATCTTGGTCAAGTACCTACACGCACTGCTTGCACTGTGTCCAAGCAACAATGCATCTATGGAACATTCAAGATGCGGGGTTTTATGTACTGATTACCTGCATAACACCGGATAGTTACATCATAGTAAGCAGCAATTCAGTGATCGTCGTTGGAGAACCCGGATGACCGCGAGAATCCGAGGTAGCACAACACGGAATAAATTGGAACACGCAAATTTGCTGGACGACATCATCAGGTGTCCATGTTCCTACTTTGGTATCTCTATTAATTACTCGTGTGACAAACCCATCTATCGCCATCTAACAACCGGCAACAACCTTCTAACTGACTGACCATGAATAAACTCCGATCTATGCCTTGACCAACAGAGACTGGCCCGTCATATCCTCGGGCACGGGCAAGCCCATGGCAGTGAGGATTGTCGGAGCAACGTCACCAAGGACTCCCTCGTCCGACTTCTTCAGAGACCAGCCAGCGGGGGCGTTGTCCATGATGAAAGGCACCTTGTTGGTGGTGTGCGAGGTCTTGGGCTTGCCGTCGGCGAACTTCATCTCCTCAGCGTTGCCGTGGTCAGCGGTGATGAAGAGAATGTAGCCCTCTCTCTTGCAAGCCTCACGGATGACGCCAATGGCCTTGTCGGTAGCCTCGCAGGCGACGATGGCGGCTTCATACACACCAGTGTGTCCGACCATGTCAGGCGGGGCAAAGTTGTTCATGACGAAGGGGAACTCCTGCTCAGCAAGACGCTTGCTGACCTGCTTGGCAACACCGTCGGCAGACATCTCGGGTGCCTTGTCGTAGGTGGCGACGCTTCTGTTCGAAGGGACGAGATCTTGCGTCTCGTCGCGGGTCTCCAGAGCAAAGACCTTCTCAACACCTCCGTTGAAGAAGAAGGTGACGTGAGCATACTTCTCGGTCTCAGCGATGTGGACCTGCTTGACCTCTTGCTTTCCGAGCCACTCGGCAAGCACGTTGCCCATGCGCTGGGGCTCGAAAGCGATGTCGAAGGGGTAGTCGACCTTGTACTGGGTCATAGTGACCAGGTGGATCTTGGGGTAGGGGAAGTCGGGACGAGGAGAGCGGTCAACGTCTCCCATGAGCTGGGTGATCTGTCGGACACGGTCGGATCGGTAGTTGAAGAAGAAGACCTCATCACCGTCCTTGATACGAGCCTCGTCACCGCCGACGATGATGGGCTTGAGGAACTCATCGTTCTCACCCTTCTCGTAGCGCTCCTTGACGGTCTGGACAGGGTCTGAGCTGGCTTCACCCTCGCCCAAAACCATACCCTTCATGGCGATCTCAATTCGCTCCCATCGCTTGTCTCGGTCCATGGCATAGTAACGGCCGACAACGGTGGCAATCTGTCCAATGCCGATCTCGCCCAACTTCTGCTGCAGCTCCTCCATGTAACCAGCACCGGACTTGGGGTCAGTGTCGCGACCGTCGCCAAAGAAGTGGATGAAAACCTTGGGCACGCCAGCAGCCTTGGCCGCCTCGAGGAGGGCATATAGGTGGGTTTGCTTCGCGTGCTAATCATCATGATCGGTTAGCGGGACGACCCCAGGCAGACCAAAAAAAAGAAGGGATGAGACATACAACACCGCCGTGGGAGACGAGACCACAGAGGTGCAGGCGGCCATTGCCGTTCTTGGCGTCCTGCAAGACCTTGCTGATGACCTCGTTCTTGCTGAGCTCGCCCTTCTTGATAGTCTGGTCAATACGGACGACATCCTGCCAAACGACACGGCCAGCACCAATGTTCAAGTGGCCGACTTCCGAGTTGCCCATGAGGCCCTCGGGCAGACCGACAGCCAACGAGGAGGCCTCTAGAGGGGTGAAGCCGGTAGCACTTGCGCATAGCTCGTCCATCACGGGGGTTTGCGCATTGGTGATGGCATCACCGTGGCTGTCAGCGGTGGGGATTCCCCAACCGTCAATGACGATGAGACAGGCTTTCTGGGACGGGACAGGCATGATCGTTACGCGTGGAATTTCTCTAGGGTATAATCTATCACAGTGAAAGAGAGTGAATTGATGAGAGAGTGCGTGATTTTAGGAATAAGCCCGCCCAGCAAAGAGAGAGTCCGGTGACGGGGTTGAGATTTGAGTTGGATGCAGGTGGGATGAAGATGGAGGGGTCAATTTTCATGTCTCAGCAAGACTTTTATGTAACGTTAGGAATCCGTTAGGTGAACTCCGATCGTCACGTACCGGTACTCGGCGCATAATCTCGGCGTTGTACCGATCCAATGATGTCTGAAATATGAGTGGCTGTACTACGCTTAGACTTAACCTGGTTCACACATCGTTCGACTGCATATGATCACGAGAAGCTGTAAGCCTCATCTTTGAGAGGTTTTGATTTGTTAATCGTAGCTTTTCATTCTTCATCTTGAGATGCGAGTACGTCCTTTCTTTAGGCGTGCTGGTATTCCAGGTGGGCGGGTACTTATTACATAATACTTTGTTGAGCGCGAATGGTAACGTGAATGGAATTTATCTCGTGAAGATCACACTCGTATCCCCGATACTTGTTCGAGGCGTGAAGCATGGTGCGCTGACAGGTAACTGGTACTTGATAGCCAACTAAGAAAATTCGGGCCGGTACCTGAAACAAGGGCTGCTGACGTCAAGTTACAAGTACTCCCCGGGGCCGGCGCCGGGCTTTGCATCGCAACATCGATTTCGTTTCTGAACCACCTAAGGCTTCAAGCAATTTAGCACCGTCTCACCACTGAACACCACCTATTCTCCCTCTCTTCTTTGTTCGCCCCCAACTATTTCTATACGAACTGCGTCAACAAACTATTGACACATACCAATTATAAAGATGTCATCGTCAACACAGCCAGCAGCACACGCTCTCGGGCTTCCTCTCCCAGATACCCTTAACCCCGACGCGATCGACGTGCTCTCCGAACTGGCCAACATCTTGACGCGTCTTCGAACCCTCCCAGCATCGACGACGACAGCCAACACGCCCTCGCACCTCCCCGCCAGCCAGACAACCCCGGTCCCGACACCCCTCGTCTCTTCGACCCCCGCTTCGCAGAGAAAGACACCAGGCGGCAACGGTAGCGGCGAGCTCACTCTGAAAGAAATCCCAGCTGCCACAGACGCACTAAGACATCGCTTCCAGCGCGCCCGGAACCTGGTCAAGACGTCGCTGCCGGATTTGGACCGCGGCATCGCGGACCAAGAAGTCGAGATTGCGGCGCTGGAAGCGCGCATCGCGCGGCAGCGGGATACGCTTGCTAAGCTGCGCGAAGTGGGCGCTCGGCTGGGTCTCTTACAGGATGATGGGGATGTTGACAGTATGGAGATGTGAGACCGTTCAGTTCTGCCTGCCACGGTGTGGTGCGAAGAACTGGATGACTCGGTACACTCGGCATGGTGAAAAAAATGAGGCCTCTGAAGTGGAATCTGTGGGTTGACGAGAAACGCCCGATTTAACACGTGAAATTTCGAGATGCGTCGACTTATCTACCGGCGAATACGAGCCTATCGTGGCATTTTCGCGTTTGCGACGACCTCCTCAATACCATGACTTACGATGGCTGGATGAACTACTATCGCATATTATATGTCGGGCGAAAATCATGTGCAATCTCTGGCCAACACCACGTTTATTCCAACGCCATACTTTGATCATAAAGGGGTATCAGAGCGACTCTACTTTCCGATCTCATGCGTTCATGCACCGTATCCGCATGAAGCTATTACCACACCCAGCTTCGCCTCTAAGTCTATTGCCCCAGTCTACAATGCAAACGCCCGACCCGTCTACGTCGTCAATTTGAGCTCGCGCAGGACATCGTCAGCATTCATGTCCGCCCTTTCGCAGACCGCATTTCCCCACACATCGTCCGGTACCCGATCTTCTTCTGCAAGGATCCTCCAGTTGGGCGAGGCGGTGTCTTTAAGCCATTTAAAGTCGTCCACTTCATCCCACTGATTTGTCTCTGCCTTGGTAGAATCGGTACCCTGGTTGAAAGAAGCGACAACTGTTAGCTAACATCAATCACGGCTAAAATCCGACGGGTTAGGAGGTAGTCTTACATAGTAATGTGGCAGAGGCGCAAAAGCTACCATGGAACAATCCTCGATGATAGGGTGGCTTGTGCAATGCAGGTACACATGCACGTTCTTGCAGTCGTGCATTCGCACCTGTCGCGCCGCTACCACGAGGATACTGTCCTCAATTCCCGTTATATGAGCCGGCCCCGAGACATGTCCTGTGATGATCAGGCTGTGCTTGATGTTCTTCAGCGCAAGTCCGGCAAATGGCGCGCCTGCTTTTGTCGGGATGCTCATATCCACGATACAGTGGTCCAAGTTAGTCAGGCTGCCCGACGACGTAGCCACTGATGCAGTTTGCGGCAGTATGATGTGCAGGCCGGTGTGGCCTGATATGACAACGTTCTTTGCCTTGGAGAAGCTCGGTCTCCGTACAACCTGTGTGTTCTCAGAACGTGAGAGCTCCTCGTTGTAGTCTTTTCCAGCAGCATCACGAGTCTGACCATCATCCCGTGACGTCTTCAGATCCTCGGAGGCCTGGACTTGATCAGCCCCCCACGGTCTATGTATTCGCGGATCTGGGACCTGCTGCGACTGGGCTGCCCCTGTCGGCTTATTCCGCGACTTGAACTGGAAGCGCGACTTGGGCCCGAGTTTCCCCGTCGTCTCATTAAGTTTCTCCGTCAGGGATTTGATGGCCTATCACAGTATCAGTGAGCAGCGAACGAAACGAGATGCTAGTAATAGCCGTTGCACGCACCTGCGAATAAGTGCGTTGGTCATAGCTCGGAATGAAATCCGTCGCATCCATGACCTCTTTAGACAATCGGGAAATGCCCGCCAGCACCTTGTCTATGCCAGCTTGTCGCTCGCCGCCGACGGCTGTCGTCCCCGCTAGGCTATTGATCTCATCTTGTATGCCTAATGATAGTTGGGCATTGATTAGTGAGGTTCCATCTTATGAGGAGATCGGGGCTGGCTCAACGTACGGGCTACCTCGGTTTGGAAATGACGGAAGAAGGTCTCCTTCGGATCTGCCATCATAAATGGCGTAAAAGAAATAAAATTTGATGCTCAGTCCTATAAAATGTGCCCGGTTCTATTATGACTCCGTCTCTGAGATAGTCTCACGGTATGCAGACTTTATGAGATGATGCGGTTTCTCGCGTGAGAAGGGATAGTAGTAGTCTATGAGAATAAAGATGATGAGACAGTTGGATCTTCGTGATGAGTTCGTGTATTAGTCGTATGAATTAGGATACCGAATGAGTTGTGAGTTGTGACTGACTTGGTGATGTCGCGCCGGTCAGTCGTCATTGACAACGAGTGGCTTATCGATTGAAGTGTATTCGGCTATCGAGGTTGATGGAATTTACGGATTACTAAATAAATCTGACATCATTCGCTGTATAGAGGCTATCACACTGACGGGTCGAGATTGCGACTTCCGTCACCAGGACAACGGTTGTTTACTCTCGATTAGAACAGCTTCAGTTGATGAGCACTCTAGTATAGCCTCTGTCTCCCTTACATATGGTATATACGCTGATTTGTCTGAATTGTAAGAGCTTGTTATCTCCATCAAATCTATGTACCTTGATCTTATTATCGATGATTTCATGGTTGGCGTCGCCAGTATCTCACAGTGACTGATGATGAGCCGTTTCGTGGGTTGTCGAGATCAAGCGAAAGAAGCAGAGATTCTGTCACTTGCAGTACTACGGACATGCTGACCAGCACGCAGTGCGCTACCAATCCTTTTCATGCTCTTCATTGGGATCCAGATAAGGTCTTCTTACTAAAATTATCACTAAGCTGATCCCGAAGTTGAGCAAGCCTTGACCTGTCGAGCCTCTTTCACGCTTGTTGTCTCATATCATTGCCGTTTCATACAAATTGCGATCTCAAGTATCGAATTCGCTCATGGTAAACGCATGTTGCAACCTAATAATGTGGCTCTTATGTTCCATCGCAATATATCCTTATCAGGGAGATCTCTCAACAAACCAGGAATCTCAACAATTCCTGGTGCTGGCCCCTGTTGACGTACATTTACAGTCAAAACTTAAGTATGATGGCGCAAATGGGGACTTGATGGAGATCAGGAATAGCCACACTTATTTGACAATTCCATCGGCTTTCTGCATTACATTCATGCAGTGCCTGGCACGGCCTCGACCCGTCCCTCCCGTTAAAACCACCAGGAACTTATCATCTGAGACCAGTGATCGTGAATACAAACATCAACCTGCATACATATCACATCACATATTACCAGGAGACTATGAATATAGTGAGCAAGACCTTTCCTAGCACTTTCCCATCCTGTTCCTGAGTCCGTCTTGCCAAGAACCTGCAACGAAATATGAGACCACCGGTAAGACAGTCGGCGCCAAAACCCGATTACCGGGTAAGATGCGAAACCACATTCACGAGTATCGCAATCGCGCTCTCCAAGACCGAATTGATTGACTTTCGGATCATTTCTATCTATGGCCCGTGTCTAACACCGGAGGATTCTGTCCGTGTCTCGCTCCATTATGTCTCAAATTCACACGGGTGCCGTGAAAGGAGGCTGCAGAGTTGGACATCGGCCGCACAGGAATATCTGATTACAAAACACAGACGTGCAATCCGTTTTCAGTTTAACATGTTTTACCCGACCCATACCACTGGAACCTATCCATCAGAGTGGGAGCGTCGAACACCCGGGCTAGACTACACGTGAGGAGCTCGATCAGATGATTGACTGACTCGACCTGTCTCAGTCAGATAAAGCTCTTGTTTCCTACCCGTCACCACTTCGATTCCCGGGTCTGAGGGACACAATGAGATTCGGGGAATTGTCTGGATCTCACACGATCGCGTGTGTTGTCCCCCTATGCCTAGGGAAAGACACTGTTTTAGGGCTAGTGCCACGTCCTCCGTGATATGTATGAAGCTCGACTTATACGGATTATAAGAACCGTGTCGTGTATCATGAATCGTTTTATTGCTTCTTGACGCATCGATATTCATACTGTTATAGTCAACTGATTATATTGTTACTACTTCAGAAAATGGGATATGGTGGACATGATGGACAACACTTCACAAGCCCGGGGGGTTCCTAATCATGAAAATGAACCCCAATCTTCCAGCGAGAGGCTCACGAGCCTGCATGATTCTGAGAAAGCGCAGAGCGGTGATCTTGTCGAAGTAGATCAGGCTGATTCCCCGGATGGCGGCTTGAACGCATGGCTGTGCATCGCGGGGGGTTTCTGCTCCGTGTTTGCCAGCTTTGGCTGGTTGAATTGTATGATGATTTTTCATGAGACTACAGTCTATGAAACTAGCTGGGACACCTCGTTAACTGTTACTCACAGGCATCGGCGTGTTCCAGGACTACTACCAGACGCATCAACTTGCGTCGTATCCGCCTGGCGATGTAGCATGGATCCAAGCGACCGAGACGTTCATGCTATTTTCCATGGTAAGATCGTCCTCCAAATCTCTATCTCCTACGAATAGTCTTACTTACTCGTGTTCTCTTAGGGCGTCGTCTCGGGCAAGGTGGCCGATAACTACGGCCCGAGATGGCCAATGCTATTCGGGACAATTCTGCACGTCTTCGGGATCATGATGATATCACTGTCCAAGGAGTACTACCAGATCTTCCTGTCCCAATCGATTGCAAGTGCAATCGGCGCGAGCTTCGTCTTCTATCCTAGTTAGTATTAAGAAACCAGATGTTGTCCAGCCATCATCCCCCCTAAACCAAAAATCCACTCGCTGACACCCTACAGCTATCGCGGCGGCTGGTACATGGTTCTCTAAACACCGAGCCCTCGCCTTCGGGATCATGGTCTCGGGATCCAGCGTGGGCGGCATCGTGCTCCCGATCCTCGTCACGCATCTGTTCCCCCGAGTCGGCTTCGGCTGGACCCTCCGCATCGTCGGATTCCTGATCCTCGCCCTCCTGCTCTTCGGCAACCTAGGCGTACGGTCCCGTCTCCCACCGATCAAAAAACCCTGGTCCCTACGCGAATACTTCGTCCCTTTCCTCGAGGCGCCCTTCTTACTCCTCGCCATCGGCTCCTTCCTCGTCTTCGCAGGCATCTTCCTCCCCTTCAACTACATCATCCTCGAAGCCAAACAAGCCGGCGTGCCCCCGAACATAACAAACTACCTCCTCCCCATCATCAGCGCCTTCAGCATCTTCGGCCGCGTCGTGCCCACGCATCTAGGCGACGTCTACGGCGTCTTCAACGTCTGCATCCTCTCCACGCTGCTCGCGGGCGCCATATCCCTCGCCCTCTGGCTCCCCGCTGCCTCGGCGCCGCCCATCCTCGTCTTCGGCGTGCTCTACGGCTTCCTCTCGGGTCTCACCTTCGCCATCATCCCGGCGCTCGTGGCTTCTATCTCCGACGTGCAGAAGCTCGGCTTCCGCACCGGCACGCTGTTTGCATTTTCTTCGGCCGGCACACTCTTCGGTATCCCCGTTGCCGGGGCTATCGTGAGTGCGCAGCGCGGCCGGTATGAGGGGTTGAAGCTGTTCTGTGGGCTGATGCTGATTGCTGTGAGTTGATCCACACCACGAGGTTACGTTGTGAATAACGCTAACGCGTGATCCCTTTTTTTCTATTCAGGGCGGTCTGTTCATCACGCTGGCACGTATCAAGTTGAAGGGTCCTAGACTCTTGGTCAAAGTATGAGGTGAGATTCTCGCCGCCTCTTGGTCGGCGGAGCCGGCTTGGTAGATAGGATCATGGGCAGAGCAGAGCATGAAGGAAAAGGAGTGAGATTTTGGGGGTTATCAGCTGCGCATTCTTCAACGGATCGATATACGGGAGATACATAGATTATTTGGTACGGGTAGACGCCATTGGGTGAGAGGTCTTCTATACGATACAAAATGTATGTAGGAGAGGTATGAATGAGCTTACCTACCTACCGTATCGTACGTATTACCCTCGTGCCTGCTGACAGCGCCGATCATCTGGAACTTTTCACGATGGTATGATTCGAGATGTGAGAAAAGGGACTGTATGCGCCGTTGTTGATCAATATTTACTCCGTGTGACCCTTCATTCTGCAGTCAGTCTCTATATTTAATTCTTATCGTATACTCCGTGCTACGGTGTCATTGACTTTCATGTGATTGAGGACGGGGAGTGGTATCGAGGAGTGGTACCGAGGATACGGTCGTAGCGTAGTACCCGTGGAGACTACGGTACCAAGACAGCGTTCCTCGTAACTCCAACTTGGAGATGTCTCGGTAACGAGGCAGTACCACGTCTATCCCAAGTACATATCCAAATACCACGTTTTCACATGCTCGTACTGTGACCTGTCTATGCTATGCTGTGGACACCAAGGGTACAAGACGTTATCTGTCACTGTCGCGACGGGCTGCAAGGGGTTGAATCCTTCGCGCTTGGCAGTTCGAGTCGTGTCATTAGGTAGGAATTCGCCACCGACTAACTACCTAGGTACTCGTACCTAACTAACTACTACTTGGTACCAACCCTACGGAATACTTGTCCTTTCTATCAAGTGGCTGGTTTTACAAAAGTTCGATAACAGAATGTGTCTTTTGCACGTGATAGACCTGTGGGTGGTTCCGATAGTCTGGATAGCCACGAAGTAGGCAGGAGAAGTGCAACACCAATGGAATGGTAACCTACCCTCCAAGTTCTAAGCGAGTGGCGCACGGCAGTCTTGTCATGTGTTTCTATCGTAAAAGTTTTCCGATTTGTAGAGGATAATGAAAACTTGGAGATCGGGATGGATGACCCGTTTCTTATAACAAAAAATACAGATTTTGGCAGTCGGGAGCTAAGTAGATTTCATTGTATTACTGAGCAAGGAAAGACTGCAACTAAATATTCGCTCCCGTCAGTGCATCAACATGAAACCCTCACACGCAGTGCAGCGAAGGGTATCATTTTCCCAGTCAGGCAAGTAAACTAAACAAAAACAATCGCATCGCCATCCCTCGCGCCCGCAGCACAGAAACCTTCTTTTCCTTCGTAAACTCCTAAAGGATTCGCGGGGCGGCTCGGGCCGTCCAAATTCGTCATGCCGCTGACGGAACATGTAATCCCGTAGTTATGGATGTAGGGGTCTCGATTGAATGTAAGTAATCAATAGACTGCATTCACGACGACAACTGAGAGACGAGGAAAAACGCCACCAAATGCAATGTAAGTGTAGGATTGATGTAAGTAAGAAAGATAACGCGCAGCAACTCGCAAATCTGCCGTTCGTATTGTAGGCGTAGAAGTAGATAACTGCCTACCTGGGATGATGGATGTTACTGCATGCTATTCTCGTCCGCACAGTTGTCGATCGATGCCCTGTTTTCACGAAGCCGAGGTAAGGACTCCAAATCGATCTGTTTTGTTTTGTTAAAGATCGCATACGCCATGTGGTTGCATGGAAAACACCATCTCGAAGAAGTAATCCGTATCTCTAAAGAATCACAGAGGGAGGAGTGGGGCGGGAGATCTGACCGTCGTTTGCAGATCCCAGGAACTGCCCAATGGTGATCCTTCGGAACGACAACGTCGATCCCAGGGATCCTAAGCCACAACGCCCCCTCAGACCACTCGACTGCGATCTTAGTCATTCAACCAAACAGACCATCACCTTTCCAATGGAACTCCCATGGAACGGTTCTGCAGAAACTCGTACCTTCAGGAGTCCAGATTCTAGAATCAAGCGCTTGGTGTCTGCGACTCATGTATCCGCGCCGCAGATCTAGCGATCGTTTTGAGTAGCACCGCGGCGTGTCATTGCTGCAGCTGCAGTTGCGCAAATCCCTCTTGCTCTCTCCTTTTCTCTTCTCTCGCTCTGTGCTGCATCTGGAACCGAGTCTTACGACACCTTTCCGGATCGGCATGAGATCTCGACAAATGACACGAGCTCGACGAGGGAACGAGTCAAGAATAGCAACCGTACCTGGCAGATAATCCTGGCGATACGCAAAACCACCTCGGCTGAACCCAACGAACCCACGTGCCCAACCGTAATGTAGAGAGACGCCCTGCCCTCCCTTTCCCACCGGGCCGGTAGGTAACGTTCACCGACTTTGGGAAAGAAAAAAGATCCTAGGCTGTAAACAGAGTTAGCAAACGGGATGACGGAAGATGGGACAGCGAGCAACAAGCAACGTTGCCCAACGAGCAACGCCCTTCCCTGTGTCATGATCCTGAACTTGCAACCCTCGAGGTTATATACGTCGTAACCAAACGGTTCGACTTACCTAGGACGGCTGGCTATTGGGACCCCCAGCAAAAATAATATCAAATTACCTACGGATTACCTACATCGATTACGGATTACTTGCCTTAGGTTCTGGTTAGGTCGGGTACCAGATAAAACTACGAATTATGGCCTCATCTCTGCAACTCGTACCTATACGGATTTTATTTTGCGGTGCATGACTCACGTTGGCACCGTTGCTGGCACCGTCGCTGGCACCGTCGCAGCCACTATCGCTAGCATCTTGGTCGCTTAGATTCGCCGTCGCTGGCATCGCCGTTGCTGGTAACGGCCATCGCTAGCATCGCCGTCGCTGGCATCGCCGTCGGTGGCATTGCCGTCGCTAGCAATCGCCGTTGGTCCTGGCACTGTCGTCGGCACCGTTGTTTGGGCAGCGCCCCATATTTCTTGTAGTTGAAACAGTCGATATCGAGCGAGCTGAATCTCGCTGATCTATCCCAACTAACCATTTTAGTCCACAACCCAATCTGTATATATCTAACCGCCTCGTTGTAGGCACGGTCGTCCATGACACACCCTGGTGATCGTCGTTATCTCGTTGCCTGTCGAACGACTGCAAACCCGTATTCTGCAGCGTGCAGACCAATCAATACCGCGTCAACATCTAAATGCCAAGCCTGCGTACCGTGAGTATAAGAATCCTGACCGAATGAGTTAGTCAGAGTAAACGGGCGGAATTCAGCTCTCCATCATATTAATCCGTCGATATCGTATTTCGTACTTTGCATCTCCTAAAATCTGGCGCGTCCGTCCTAATGGCTCACCGTCCTTGCTCTTCTATAACTCGGATCCAGAAGTTTTCCTCGTTTTCTTTCAGGTATTCCGTCATCGGTCGTCTTCCGTCAGCTTATCGACGTCGATAATCCGTAGCAACAGGTAAAACGGATTCATGACCTGCCTATTCCGTATCTGCGCGCAACAATACGATGATAGGACAGACGTGCCCAGACTCGCCTTGCTTGGGGGGCGGGGGTATATACCCCCTTCTGAAGGACGCCCACCTCGTACTACGAGTTGGTGACGACCCCGTCAAATACGCCGTCCAGGGCGGTAAGTACGCTGATATCTCATGATGCCATACTGAGTCTTCGCGTAGGACCTCGAGTCATGACTTCATACGACGAATCGACGAGGGTATAGCAGGGCCTCACGTACCTTCGGATTACTGTAAAAGTTCTGTCGGCATAACGACGTCGTGTCATCAGGCGCCCTGCCACTAGGATCCCATATCTATAAAGGCCATCCCGCCGTGGTTGATTTTCGTTCATCGAGGAGGAGAAGAGCAGGAACCAGATCACTTCCTCTTGTCCTCACATTCCCTTCAGTATACACTTTAGACTTCCATTACTATAGACTTGCATTGACTTTTGCAACTGATACCTGTCTCCCGCTTTGTCTTGTTTTTGTTTTTTCTTTCTTTTATTTTCTTCACATCACGACGACAAGATGGACGGAGCCACTGGACGTACCGTCGAGCCCGTGGCCATCTGTGGTATGGCCATGCGTCTTCCGGGCGGCATCAAGACGTCCGAGGCGTATTGGGATCTGTTGTATAACGGCAAGGACCCGAGGAAACCCTTGCCTCTGTCTCGCTTCAACATCAGGGGCTTCGACAGCTCCATGGGCAAGACGAACACCGTCTACCAAGACCATGGATACTTCATAGAAGACGACCTGGCTGCATTCGACGCTGGCTTGTTCACCATGACCAAGAACGAAGCCGAGAAGGCCGACCCGCAGCAACGTCTTCTTCTCATGGTCATTCGAGAATGCCTCGAGAGTGCCGGTGTAGCCGATTATCGAGGCTCTATGACCGGTATTTTCGTTGGTACTTTCTCCGAGGACTGGCTACAGTACCAATGCAAGGAAGAACAACACGGAACCGGTTATGTTCTAACCGGCCACCTGGACCCTATGCTGGCCAACCGCGTGGCCTTCGAGTATGACTTCCGGGGACCTAGGTAAGGACATTCCATTCGACACCAGCACCATGCATGCTTGCTAATCGTCTATCAGCTTCGTCATCAAGACGGCTTGCTCATCTTCCATGATCGCACTTCACCAAGCAGTACGCTCTGTCCAGAACCGTGACTGCGAGGCCGCCATCGTGGCCGCCACGAACCTCAACATGACGGCCATCACCACCGCAGAAATGACCCAGGAGGGTATCATGTCTCCCGAAGGCTCCTGCAAGACCTTCGATGCCCGTGCTGATGGATATGCGCGTGGCGAGGCTATCAATGCCCTCTACATCAAGCCCCTATCCCATGCCATTCGGGACGGTAACCCAATCAGAGCAGTCATCAGAAACACTGGTCTCAGCCAAGACGGCCAGACTGTTGGCTTATTCGCAACTAGTCGCATTGCACAGGAGGCCGTCATGAGAAAGGCCTATGCTGATGCGGGTCTCGATCCGGCTGAGACTGCCATGGTCGAGGTAAGTATCTGTTCTGCCCCGAAACCCTTGAATGAAGTCGTCTAACACCCGTATAGTGCCACGGAACCGGTACTCCTGTAGGAGACCCCATTGAGGCCACCTCGGTTGGTAATGTCTTCGGAATCAACCAAGAGATCTACATCGGATCTGTCAAGCCCAATCTGGGACACGCCGAAGCTGCAGCTGCTCTTTCGAGTGTCATGAAGGCTGTCCTCGCTCTCGAGCACAAGACCATCCCTCCGAACATCAAGTTCGAGATTCCCAACAAGGACAGTGAGTATACTATATCTTTAACATTATTGTGCATTTCTCGACTGACGAATCTCCAGTTCCCTTTGAGGAGAAGAAGCTCAGAATTCCGGTCAAGCCGATGCCATGGCCGCAAGGCAAGGCGTACCGAATCAGTGTCAACTCGTTGGGTATCGGCGGAACCAACGCCCACGTAAGTCCGCCTCCATGGTAAAAAGTCTGCATACTGACATCCCGCAGTGCATTCTCGAATCCGGCGAAGAATACCTCAAGCAGCTCTCCAAGTCCCAGTTCGGCTCTGACCTTGCCGTCGTTTCTGCCAACTCACAAGACTCTTTGAAGGCTGGAATCGAGAATCTCAAGCAATACATCTCGGCAAACCCGGAATCCCTACCGGACTTGGCTTACACCCTCTCTCGACGCAGGGAGCATTTCAAATGGAGATCGTACGCGGTCCTTTCCGACCCGGCTACAGTCTCCTTTGCACCTCCCTCGAGGAAGCCCGCCAAGACACCAACGGTGGTCATGGTCTTCAGTGGACAAGGTGCCCAGTGGGCTCAAATGGGTCACGACCTGATCCAGTCCCTTCCCGGCTTCAAAGAGGATGTTATCGAGATGGATAACATCCTTCAGAGCTTGGGTCACCGCAAACCCGCTTGGACGGCCATTGGTAAGTTGATCTATTAAGAATCTCCTGTCTGTCAATGTCTGACATATTCGCAGAGGAATTGAGCAAGCCTGCTGGCGAGAGTCAGTTGGCTCGTGCCGAGCTGGCGCAGCCCTTGTCTACCGTTGTCCAGGTTGGTCTCGTCAACGCCTTGAGGCGCCTTGGAGTCCGTCCTCAAGCTGTAGTGGGCCACTCAAGTGGTGAGATCGGTGCCGCATATGCTGCAGGCGCTCTAACTCTGCGTGAGGCCCTCACTTCGGCGTACTTCCGTGGATTCGTTTCCAAGACCTCGAAGACTCCTGGTGGAATGGCAGCGATTGGTATGGGAGCTGAGGAGGCCAGGAAGTACCTTCCTGAGCGTGTCGGTGTGGCCTGCGAGAACAGTCCTTCCAGCACGACCATTTCGGGTGATGCCGACCAGATCCCGGTGGCTCTGGAGAACATCAAGGCCGCCAAGCCAGATTGTTTCGCTCGAGCCCTCAAGGTTGAAATGGCTTACCACTCCCGTAAGTCATGCACGAGTTCCCTTTTGCGATGCTTCAGCTGACAGACTTGTCACAGACCACATGATCCCGCTGTCTGAGGACTACCGGGCATGCCTTAATGATGAATTCTCAAGATTCCAAGACCAAGCCAACCACAGCGAGCTTGACACCCCGCTTTACTCCAGTCTTCAAGCCAAGAAGGTCACCAACTCTGGAGCATTTGGACCTCAGTACTGGATCGACAACTTGACGTCCCCCGTGCTGTTCAACTCTGCAGTCAGACTCATCACACAGGAAATCAAGAATCCTCTGTTCGTTGAGATTGGTCCCCACTCGACCCTGCAAGGCCCGGTCCGCGAGATCTGCGCCGAAAACGATGCCAAGTTCAACTATGTCGCAACCATGCTCAGAGGCAAGAACTGCACGGAGAGTTTCCTATCCGCTGTCGGACAGCTTCACCAGCAAGATGTCGAGGTCGACTTCGCATCCCTCTACCCATCTGGAAAGGTCTTGACCGATCTCCCGCTGTACCCCTGGTCGTTGAAGGATTCTTTCTGGTATGAACCCAGAATCGCGAGAGAATGGCGTCTCAGACCTTACGGTCATCATGAACTCCTGGGTCGCAAGGTGGCCGAGTGCACTTCATTCATCCCCTCGTGGAGACTGATGCTCGTCCCTGACCATGTGCCTTGGATCTTCGACCACAAGGTGGGAGAGGACGCGATTGTTCCATTCTCTGCCTTCGTGAGCATGGCGGGTGAGGCCATCCGGCAAATCTCGAGTGTTGAAACCGGCTATAGCATCAAGAACGCTCGTGTCACCGCGGCATTGAAGCTTGGCGAAGCACCGACGGAGATCTTCACTGCGCTCAGAGTAGAACCTGGATCAGACTACTATCACTTCAGCATCGCCTCCCACAATGGAACTACTTGGGTTAGCCACTGCGAAGGTATGGTAAAGGCACTCGACCAGGATGCGTCAACCGCTGAAAAGCGGGCTGAACTTCCTCGTGTCGGAGATGCTTCCAGATGGTACAGCGCCTTTGCCAACGTTGGCTTCAACTATGGTCCCAGCTTCCAGCTCTTGGAGGGTCTCAGGGCCGCGACAACCACCGAGGCAGCAAGTGCATCTATCCGAACAAGTGAGGAGATCATGAATGGCCCATTCACTTTCCACCCCACATGCATGGACGCTTGCTTGCAGCTTGCCGCCATCGCTGGAGCAAAGGGCTTGACACGCAACTTCACCGATATCAAGGTCCCTACCGAGATCGAGGAACTGGAGGTCCACCGCGGAGCATCATTGATGCATGCTGTCGCCCAGACCGTAGACGACGGCTCGGCTATGAACGTCGAATGTGTAGCCGACGGAAAGACCTTGCTCCGCATCCGCGGCATTCACTTCACACAACTGCCCAAAGAAGACACCGGGGTCCAGCATCACACCGATGGCGCATACCTCGAATGGCGTCCGGACTTCGACTTCACCGATGAAGCTTACAAGCTTGTCACCCCTCCATCCGACAACAAAGCCACACAACTCCTCGAAGAATATGCCTTGCTGTGCATCCTCGATGCAACCGAACGTCTCAAGGGACAGAAGCACACAAGTGCGCACTTCGAGAAGTACGGCAAATGGATTGCCATGCAGGCTGATGTGGCTGCATCGGGTAAGTCGCCGGTCATCGGGGACACATCAAAGCTGCTCGCTCTCTCGCGTAAGGAAAGGGCTCAGTTGATTGCCGCCAAGTATGCCCAATTGCTGCAAATCCCTTCCCGAGCTGCGTACGCCGTCGCCATTTCCCAGGTCCATGCCAACATTGAGGGCTTGTACAACGGATCTGTCGATGCCGCGCAACTTATGATGGAGACCGGCATCTTGACCAACATCTACTCCACCATCAACTTCGACTATGCGGGCTACGTCCAGGCTATGTCGAACTCTCGACCGGCTCTGCGAGTGCTTGAGATTGGTGCGGGCGCCGGTGGTACTACCGAGACCATCTTGTCCCAGATTGCCAAGGACGCCAGCTTGCCCCCCTTCTCAGTGTACACATACACCGATGTCTCGCCTGGCTTCTTCCCCCAGGCCAAGGAGCGTTTCCAGAATGCGCCCAACATTGAGTTCAAGGTGTTTGATGTCAGCCGAGATCCTTTTGAGCAGGGTTTCGTTGAGGCAGACGCCTTCGACCTCATTCTCGCACCGTATGTTGTGCACTCTACTCCTTACATCCAGCAGACATTGAAGAACTTGCATGCCGTGCTGAAGCCAGATGGACGATTGCTTCTTTCCGAGCCTGAGACCGACGGAGTGTCACTCACCCTCATCTTCGGCACATTCGCCTCATGGTGGTCTGGCCAGAATGACGGTCGTGAATGGGCACCATACGTTTCCAACGACCGCTGGGACCGAGAGCTCAAGGCGGCCGGCTTCACTGGTGCGGATAACGTCGTCGAAGACGCACCACTTCCGTACAGATACTGGTCTACCATCATCACACAACCCGTGCCTACTCTGTCAAGCAAGAGCACCCCGATCGCTCTCGTCACTGACGACCTCGACAGCGAGCTGACTGCTGATATTGCCGCCGCTTTAGCCAGTTCCGGCCATGTTGTCATACATAGAACTCTTGCTGAAGACGTTGCCGATGAGCACGATGTCGTGTTCACACTGGATCTTGAGAAACCTTTCTTCAAGGACATCTCCTCAGAGAAGTGGACCACTTTCAAGAACCTCATGACGAAGTGCAAGTCGATGGAGTCGCGTAAGATGCTCTGGGTGCTCCCATCAACACAGAAGAACTGCAAGGATCCCCAGTCCGGTCTTTCCATCGGTCTCTTGCGATCTATCCGCACAGAGCTTGGCTTGTCCCTGACGACATTGGAAGTCAACCCCGCTGATCCTGCTCTGGCCAAGCAGGTTTCGAACGTCTTCAAGAAGGTCACCAAGACGGACTCAGATCTCAAGCTTCTTCCCGACTTCGAGTACCTGATTGAGGACGGCACAGTAAAGGTTGGCCGATACACTCCATTCACCATTGACTCGGAACTTTCACGCGTTACTCCCGATGTAAGTCATTTTGTATCCTCCAAACTGCAGGAAAATACTAATTCTTCTCAGAACTCTTTGAGCTTCGACTCTGAGGCTTCGTACATCGTCACTGGTGGTTTCAGTGGCCTCGGAAGAGTCATCTGCGGCTGGATGGCAGAGCGTGGTGCTCGATTCATCACAGCCATCTCGAGATCCGCCGGTCAGTCCGCTGAAGACAAGGCTTTCATCGCTGAGTTGAAGAGCATGGGCTGCACTCTCACTCCCATTGCTGGTCCTATTCAGAACATGGATGTTGTCAAGTCGGCAATTTCGCAGTCACCTAAGTCCGTCAAGGGTGTTATCCACCTTGCTGCGGTGCTTCGGGTAAGAATAGACAAGGCCCCGAAACATGATAATGGTTTTGCTAACAGCAATCAGGATGCTCCCTTCCCTGAGATGACTCACGGAGAGTGGTTGGAAGGTCTTTCGCCCAAGGTCGACGGTGCCTGGAATCTCCACAATGCTCTGCAGGGTGTGACGCTAGACTTCTTCCTCGTCACCAGCTCTATCGTCGCAACTGTCAACTTCCCCGGCCAAGCCAACTACAACGCGGCCAACACATACCTTGAGGCCTTCTGCCAGTACCGCAACGGTCTAGGACTCCCTGCATCCGCCATTGCCGTCAGTGGCATTGACGTGGGTGCTGCAGGAGAAAATGACAAGGCTCGTCGCAACCTGCGCTCCAACGGCCTGCAGCTCCTCAACGAGCGCGAAGTACTCCAGTACATCGAACTCGGCATCCGACACAGCGGACCCACGCCCATCATCATGGGTCTGCACTCCGAGACCCATCTCGACGACGCCGCCAACAACGTAGCGTGGAAGAAGGACCGTCGCATGGGTCTTTACCACAACGCTGCCAAGGAGGACGCTTCAGAAGAGGAATCTGACGACAGCAACGGACTGCGCGACTTCCTCACCAGCGCGACGACCAACCCCAGCGCTCTCGACTCGGCCGAGAGCGTCGCGTTCCTCGCGATGGAGATCGGCAAGCGCGTCTACTCATTCATGCTCAAGCCCATCGAAGAAGTCGACATCTCCCTCAGTCTGGTGGAGATCGGTCTCGACTCGCTCATGGCTGTCGAATTGCGACGTCTGTGGAACCAGATGTTCGGTCTCACGATCAGTGTCATGGAAATTATGTCTTTGGGCGCATTGGAGAACTTTGGAAAGCTCGCGGCTCAGGGATTGAAGCAGCGACTTGTGGCTGGTTCCGCGTAAAATACTGTTTTAGTGCATTTTCTTGTATACCACGATAGACTCTTTAGACGCATTATGACTCTTGCATGAATAGATTTGAACTTAAGGTTGTTAATTACGATTTACTTTTCACGAAAAACTCTCATTTGGCATTGTTGACCGACATCGCATTGACTATCGACGGACTACTTTACGTCATGAATCGTAGGTATCTGGATTCCTAATCCTTGACCTTCTTGAATCATGGCAAGTAAGTACCGGCATGAAAGCCGAGATGCCTCGCGAGAACTTCGCTCGCAGCAAAGGGAGTCAGCCACAGCACCGCGTAACCATCCCGAAAATCCCTTCAACATGGGAAGAAAATGAGGAAAAGGGGGTATTGAAGAACCCATGCCTCCGTACCAGGTAGGCATTCAATCCGTACTCCTCAACGATAGATCCTTCTGCAACACAACCCCACCGACATCGTTCCGACTATCACCCCTGATGTCTCCTTACCTCCTCTCCTTATCCCCTCCATATTCCGAGTCAGTCCTTTTTGCGCCAGAAACTGCGCTTCTTCTGAAGAGCTCTACCGCAGCGCTCAAAGAAAGAAGGCTTAGGAGGAGTCGGAGGAACGCGCAGACCACCAGCCGCGTTAAACTCGGAGAATGAGGGACGGTGGAGGCGGGCCGCGCGGCAGGATGCATTATCAGGCGTGAGAGCATCGCGGGGACGTGGACGGGCGATATCCTCGGTAGGGAGGGCAGGACGAGGGGCTCTAGGTTTCTTGATAAGGGGACGGGGTCCACGGGGTCCACCGGTGACAGGGAAAACGGGGCCGATGTGCTGAGTTGCACCGGGCATGGGACGGGGTCCTCCGGGGGGACGGGGACCTAGGTGGGGGTTGTCATCTCCAAGGGAACGGGGACGGCCGCCGGTGGGAGCGTTAGAAACGCCGCTCTGGTGAGATACACCCGAAGGGGGACGGGGCTCACGAGCGTCGCGGGCTGCACTGTCAAGCTGGTAAGATTCACCGGAACGGGGACGATCTTCGTTGGTAGTGACAGCTAGGCCGACCTGGTGAGATCCATCGGAACGGGGACGATCACCGTTGGTAGGGACAGCTAGGCCGCTCTGGTGAGATCCACCGGAACGGGGACGATTACCGTTGGTCGGGACAGCTAGGCCGCTCTGGTGAGATCCACCGGAACGGGGACGAATTTCGTTGGTAGTGACAGCTAGGCCGACCTGGTGAGATCCACCGGAACGAGGGCGGTCACCGTTGGGAGGGGCAGCTAGGCCACTCTGGTTAGATACACCCGAAAGGGGACGGACTTCACGAGTGCCATGGGCGGCACCTTTGAGCTGGTAAGATCCACCAGAACGGGGACGGTCACCCTTGGGAGGGACAGCCAGGCCACTCTGATTAGATACACCCGAAAGGGGACGTTGCTCACGAGTGCCACGGCCTGCATTATCAACCTGGTCAGCATGACCGGCAAGGGGTCGCTGTTCGCGATGACCAAGGCCTGCACCCTTGACTTGGTGAGCTTCCACAGGGAAGCGATGGGGTCCACGAGGACGCTCTCCACCCTCAACCGAGTAAGAGTCACCAGAAAGGGGACGAGATCCACCGCTGGTCTGGTTTTTGTTAGCGAAGAGGGTTCTGGTGCGTTGGATGTTTTTCGGATGCAAGGGACCGGGACATTGGGGTCTACGGACCGGAACAGGAGTCAGGTCAAACGGTTCACTCGAACTGTGTCGATCGATACGTGGGGACCGGACCGAGGCGTAGATCTCGTTAACTCGAGCTCGAACACCACGTGAGACGGCGTCAGTGGTGTCGCGTGGAGGAGCAAGTATCTCATCTTCGGCTTCGGTGGCCATGCGCAAGAGCTCAGTGGTGGCCCAGACCAGGTTGTTGCCGGTACTGGTAGATCCAGTCACACTGGCAATGGTGCTGGAGGCCTGGTGCTGAGCGGAGGCCTGATACTTGGCAACTGCCTGCTCATGGGCGCGCTTGTTTGTCGCGACCCAACCTCCATCGTTGCCCTGGGCACGGGATTTGGCCACGAGGTTGGTGATGCTCTTGGTTCGGACCGCGGTCTTGGGCGTAGCCGAGCCAGCATCGACAGGCGTAGTAGAGCCGCTGCCGCTGCCACTCTTAGCATACGGATTGTCGATATTGTTGGGCACTTTGTCCGAAGAGAAGTCTCGTTTCACCACTCCCGGAAAGTGATCAGGAACCTCGAGCACGCGACCGGCATGCTAAGCTGCGGTTGCGGGACCCGAGGCATCCTGCTCTTTCGCTCGGGATGGAACTGGCTTTCGCTTGGGCACCTGCGGAGCGGGATATCTGGGTGGCGGGCATGGCGGAGGGTCGTAGATACTAGTAGGACGAGACATAGTGTCTAGAATTCGCAGTTGGTCAGTTACCAATTGCCTCTGCTTAGGGGTGAGGGTGCAGGTGTAACTGGGCAGGCGGTTGGTTTTCAATTCACCTGAGACCCTGGGGCTCTGTCGCTTGGAAACCTTGCGGCTTCCAGCTTCAGACGCCTTCGCAGACGATGGGGTACTACTCATTTTTCTGCTCTTGATTCCAGTGCGACGCAACACTGGTAGCGGTGGTAGTGCTTTTTCGGGCTGACGAGCCGATGGTGCGGGAGTCAAAGGGTTGAAGGGCTTTTTGTATTTATGGCTGAGACTTCCCGGGACGTCCACCTTTGGGAAGAGTGAATAAATTGGAGCGGGCTGTGTTGTTGACTCTTCAATTGATGGGAAGCTC
Source organism: Xylariaceae sp. X167 (assembly GCA_028637775.1). Lineage (NCBI taxonomy): Eukaryota > Fungi > Ascomycota > Sordariomycetes > Xylariales > Xylariaceae > Xylariaceae sp. X167. The sequence goes on from JAJFDK010000120.1 coordinate 50,672, forward strand.
TTGTAGGAGCTGGGAATGGACTCTTCAATGGAAGAGGCGCGATGGGTGGATGAAGATTGTGCCAATGTGAGAGATGAAGATCGTGACAGGGTGGGAGATGGAGATTCTGCCAAAGTGGGAGATGCAGATGGTTGTACGATGGCAAAAGAATATGGTGGTAAGGTGGGAGAGGAGCAGCGTAAGTATATGGAGACCGCACCTCTCTTTTTATGTTCATTATCTCTAGTGGATCCCGGCTTGGAATGCGGCTCCATTGGAGGTTGTGTCGGCGACTGAGGAGCTCGCTTTCTAATCCGCAGCGGAGCGGGAATGGGGACGTCGCCGTGAAGTCCCAGACGATCCTGCCAGCAGTGAAGTTAGTTAGCCGAGGGCTCGTGGACTTTGTCTCTCTCGTGTTCTTCTTGACTTACGCGCAACTGCTGCATCGTCTCCTCGACTACTTTCTCTTCCATAGCCGGACTGTGAGGGTGAACAGGAACCGCGAGGTTCTGTTCGATTGCTTCCTCCAGCGAAAGGTCCATACAGAAAGGAGGGCGGTAGTATGCCTTCCGTATAGAACCAGTGCTGGTGCTGCCGTTGAGTTCACTCATGTTGACGACGACTTCTGTACCTAACCGTTGTGCAAGGCCGATGCTTGGGAGGACACTGGATGGTAGAGAGAAGGATCGTAAAAGGTATGCGCGCAATAGCACTTTGTGAAGAGGTGTGTCGAACGCCAGATGCTGGTGATTCTTGGTTGATGTTCTGATGGAATCGCAAGCATGAGAAGTGTGCATGGAAGAAGAAGGAAGAAAGAAATTGTGAGGACGGAGGGAAAAAGGTAAAGCCATACCTATACCCAGGTGCAATGATCATTCTCAATGTATTGTAGTTAGTTAACTCACGTGCAATGACCGTTCTCAGGTGCAAGAAGAACTCCAGCTGCTAGCAGTACTTACAGGCGGCGTCCGAGCTCCTTACAGTACTGGACTCGGGGGTATTCAGGGCACTCAAGTTACTTGCTACAGTGGATACTTAGGTCCATGCTCCCGTGGTTGTCAATGGCAATGGACTTCATTGCTAATCAAGAAAACCCTCAGGGAGGAGATGCACACAACCCAACCTCAAGTTTCATCGTCACCTGCCAGAACTCCCTTTCTACAAAAGCCTTTCAGGTATTAACTATGAGAATCAGAATCAGTATTGATAGGTTTTATTTATGCTGTGAATTCCAATTTTGGTATTTCTATCTCAAAGCGTTCTGCTTCGCCGCATGGACGCCAACCAAGTCCGTGATTGCAGTTGGAGTTGACGCTCGTGCCACCAAGTACATAATCCGAGGTACCTCCCGAAGTACCTTTCCCGTGGGTACGGTAAAAGGTACCTAGGTACAAGGTTACCCCCACAACAAGCCGGGACCCACCATTCCCGCGTGTCCACTCCGTACCGTGCGTCGCAGACTGTAGTACTGTACAACAAGCGTTTGTTCAGCCAGAGCCGAGGAATTACATCATCCGCATTCAGCTCGCACCGAGCGCGTCTAAGAATAGCTAATTGCGGTTAAGACCAATCGTGTAATTACAACCGTTTCAATTTCAACAAGGACAACGGAGCCAAGCCCTCGGGTCGACAACTAACTACACTAGGTAGCGTAACCCATACAGTAAGTTGGAATACGTCAATCACTGTACGCAATATGCTTGAGGTATGATCTGGCTTTAATGACATTGGAGACCTCCCGTTTCTCTCGGACTCCCCCTTTTCAGACTCTCTCTCCAACAACAACAACGGCGGGCCGCTTCTGTCAACCTAATAACTTGTCCGTGAACACTGCATCTGGGAGCACCCGCGCCAGCAGAGGTTGAAACCCGCAACAACCGTCTAATACCGTAATCGTTTCTAGCATCAATCATTGGGCCAATCAGCGACCATGTTTGCCAAGCGCCCGGTTCGCTCCCGGGTGTTGCGGGTGTTGAGATCCACCACATTAAACCAGCCCAGAAATCAAATATGGCACTCGCAACGCCAAAACTTCTCATCCACAAGATCTCGTCTTTCTGAGTCGGGCTCAAGAGACGAGCTCTTCTCAAGAGCGGTCGAGTCCGCCACCACTACCCTCAGTTCCGTCCTGGTGCTCGGCGTGGCGTTTGCTATCAGCGGCTATTGCTATCACAAAGCCTACAAGCATCTGCAACTGCGGAAAATAGAAAATGCCTTCAAGCCGGGCGATCCCGTCCTGGATATGGCCGCCTTGGAAAAGGATATACCGCCTGAGTCCGCGGCCGAGGATTGGGTTGCGCGCGAAGAACAGGGCAGGATTGACGCTATCGTTGATGGATCGGAGAGGGGCCGCTACTATATCATTATGGGTGATAAAGGCTGCGGCAAGAGCAGTATGCTGCTAGATGCTATGCATAAGATCGATGGTGTAGGTTGTGCCATGTTTGAGGCGCATTCGGACCTGGAACTGTTTCGAATTCGGCTCGGTAAAGCCCTCGACTATGAGTTTCACGAAGACTATATCGGCGGCTACTTCAGTGAACGTGGACCTCGGGACACCACCGCTCTTTTGGACATCGAGCGGGCACTGAACAAGCTGGAGAAAGTCGCATTGCGGCACCGCAATAAGAATCGCAAACCACTTGTTCTCATCATCAACCAGACACAGTTAATCCGAGACAACGAGGACGGTCGCGACTTACTCAAGCTGCTACAGCAGAGGGCGGAGCAATGGGCCGCTACTAATCTTGTAACGATGATCTTCAACACGGATGACTACTGGATCTTGGAGAGATTCAAGCAGTTAGCAACGAGGATGGAAATCATCTCGGTAACGGATTTGCCGAAGCAACAAGCTCTCCTAGCGCTTCAACGTTATCGCTTCAGCCACTTCAGGGAAGTACCGAGCAAGGAGATTCTAGAAGAAGTGTACGATCGCGTCGGTGGCCGACTTGCGTTTTTGCACCAGGTCGCCAAGTCGCGCGATATGCTAGCGACATGCGATACCATCAAAGAAATCGAGAAGACTTGGTTTCTCAACCAATGCTGGATTCTTGGATCAGAGATGGACGATGATGTGATGGATCAGCAAAAATGGGCTGTAAGTCAAACCCCGCTCCGCTCCGCGCAAGCGATCTTGCCAACTAACTAGGCATAGTCGGCGGCCATGGTGCTTGCACAAGCGCTTGTAGATGAAGAGAAGGAGATGGAGAAGACATACGACGTAGAGACAGGCCATGTGCTCCCGACTTTCCCCATGCATAAGGCCCAGCAGGTCATGACGAGATCGGACTTCATCCGGGAGCTTGACCGGCTAAACATCTTCACCATTACGAGCTCAGCTCAGGTGCGCGCCAGCTCCGTACCGATGCATCGAGCATTCAGAGAGATATGCGCAGAGCCAGGCTTCCGCCAGTTCCTCGAGGACACATTACAACGAATCTCCGATATCGAGAGTTTGGGTCGTACCCGAGAGCTGGTGGCCAAGGATCTGGTGCTCGGCGGTACGTATGAGATTGGTAAGGCCGCGGATCGTAGTGGCAAGCTTCAAGTCACTTTGAAGCAGAAGGAAGAGGATGGTGATGATGACGATAAGAAATAGATCTGGATAATGGGGATCACGATAAGTCGAGATGTGTGTGGCAGGGCCAGCTCTCATCTTGGGGTGGATGAATGCATCACCAGACCTAACACTGGACCATATAAGCATGCGGCTTGACAGAGCAGCTTGATAAACTGGTTAATATTAGAAAACTAGAAACCAAGTAGTTAGTAATTGAAATATAACGCCCAAGGCAATTTGCGAAATGTTGTATCCAACCAAAGCGGCGTCTACAAGTGACTTCCATATGTGAGGATGTAGTGGGATTCGACTAAAGCGTTCGGGAAGGCCCTATGTCGAACAATCGAGTGCCAAACAAGCATCTTCCGACACATTTGAAGATCAGTCGAAACGCGAACTCCAATCGACAGGCAATGCGCAGAAGTAAATTAACTCCAGTACGCAGACAGATTTCCATCGACAAGGTCACGACTGCCAGAATGCGCAACCCTTGGGAAACCCGCTGGCAAGCTATCCAATACCGGTAGTATTAGACACCAGTGATATACCCGACAGTCGATAACATCGGACATCGATATTCGCAGTCAGACCAGATTAGGTAGCAATGCCAGGACGTGGACAAGACAACGAGACCTGCCAGCGCAAGCGTTCAGGCATGACGTAACAGCATGTGGCAGCTCAACTCCCACCAAACCTCGGCATTCTGTAGCGATATTGAGAATGATGTCACCGCTACGTCGCGTCGCAACACCCCGCACGGCGCCCATCGAATGCTTGGTCCAATTATTAGTACGAAAGAAGATAGTCGATAAAAGGGGCAGATCAAGAACCATCGGATAACTCAGAAAGTCCCAGGCGGCAAATTCTTGAACTGTCAACACTTTACCGTAACCATGTCGTACTACTTGATAGACTCGTACTATAGCCCCGGCGACTACGATGTCTCCGATGGCCTCTCAACACAATTGCCAGTCCCATCAACAACGGTCTCATACGAAGTCACCGTCCAACGAGAACTGCTGGACGTCGGTATCTTCAAAGACACAATCTTGCCCAGCCTCCAGCTACATGCGCCTTTGGCACTTGTGGCGTATGGCGTGGGCAGAGCCACTGACAGCGTCGAAGCCAAAGATTGGTTGTGGCCAGTCGCACCGATGATCAATGGATGGTGGAGTTCCATCGGAAGAAAGGTATACAGGCGTGGCCTGACAGTCGAACAGGCTTTTGGGACCTTGTCACGGCCCGAACGACTACTTTTGACCGGTGTCACGCTTTGGGGCGGTCGTCTCTTCTACCGCATTGCTAGCAGAAGCATCAAGCGACGACGCCAGGGTAAAGGCACTGATGATCCGCGGTATGAGATTGCGAAGAAAGAAGAGGGATATTGGAATAGAGCCCTCTTCACGGTGTTTTTGCCCGAGGCTCTCATCCAAACTATCATCTCGCTTCCCATCACGGCGCCTTTCCACCACCAAGGCGCTGTATTGACCGGATACCATCCAGCCATTCAGGCCCTTGCTGTGGGTCTGTTTTGTGCTGGGTTCACCCTCGAGGTGCTGGCAGATGAACAACTGGAGAGCTTCAAGAATTCCGCCCAAGATTCAACGTCTGTCTGTAAGGAGGGTGTCTGGAGTTTAGTTCGTCATCCAAAGTAGGTATAGGACCCCTTTCCCCAACCGTCCGACATGTTAATACCTGCGCAGCTATCTCGGTGATGCACTGGTACATCTATCATTTCCCTTGTTGTTGTACGGGTCAGATATGCTCGCTCCCGTCGAAATCTTGGGCAGCATCGCCAATTACCTGTTCCTGCGCCATGTAGGCGGAGACAAGCAGACCGAACGCCACCAGGCGAGACGATATTCCGAGTCTAACCCAGAGAAGTTTGCCGACTTTCAAAGGCTCAAAGAAACTCACAACTCGTTCTGGCCCAAGGCTGATGTATGGACGAACAAATGGCTCTGGGCCATCGTCGGTGCTGGCGCTGCGGGTGCAGCCATGGAGCAAGTGTTCAATCTTGCATCGTGAAGGCTGGCTGTCGATCTATTTAGTATTAGAGGGCTGGTTTCTCTCACTTTTATGTGACTCGACGTTCAATTTCGTAAAATCAAAAGAGGCATTCTCAATGTCAGGCCTCAAGGTTGAATGGATAGTTGTTGGTAATTTTCATCAAGTCAATCTTTTTTTCTACGACTTCATGCAACTCAGATGACAGGTAAATAAGGGCCGGGTGTTCATCGGTGAGAGATTCCGTACATCGGTAGTCAGTGGTCCCTACATTGTTCCGTGTGGGGATGACGGGACGGGAGGCGACAGTAGGGCGTTGAATAACCGCCGACCCTGAATTTGGACTGACCGGGTGGAGAGGAGTTCGTGGAATTGAATTTTGATTGGCTGAAGCTTGCCACTAATGCATCGTGCCTGCCTAATGGAGTAGGTAGAGTGGCGGAACCTCTAGCCACATTCCCCCAAAATGGCGAGAATGGTGGTTACAGAAACAATTTGGCACGTGCACTTTGTACTGTGCATGTGACAATTGTGAAACTTCAAAGTGACCACTCTCCGCATTTGTATTTCCCAAAGTACGAAGTAGGGGTTGAGGCTAGATAACTAACAATGGTGAACAAATCTGAATCAATTCCAGTATCCTCGACAGGAAAGATGATCCAAGTGGCTCCATACACGAATAGGCATCTACGCAGTGATTTTGGACCCTTATGTACCGTTCAGTCGGCCTAAGGTAGGTACGAAGTACGGAATACCTTCCGTACATGAACAAGGCAAGAACTGCGGGGCAGGGATGTCAGGAGTGGGTCTTGCTGCCTGGGATGTGGCGGTGCACTAGGTACCGACCCCATATTTCCGTGCTTTATTCACCAATCAAAGAGAAGAGAGCCACAATGACGTGTTGCCGTGGTAAATAAGTGTCGCTGCGGGTTCTCAAAGTCATCCATCAAAAAAACATCACCAAAACATCCATCTGACACGGCCCAAAGTTGCGCAGCGCGGACGCCGAACCTTGTGCATCTGAGCTAAACTCGTCCCTTATCTATCCGAAACCCCTCATCCGTCGCGAATTCTTCAACCATAACGACTTTTTGACTGGTACTATCCTGGCAAACACGATGTTTGTCCTCAAGAATGGTGAGTTAGCTCCACTTTCTTCCGCCACTGGCGAGTCTCTTTCACCACTGAGCCGTGACCTTTGCCTTCTCTCTCTGTTTCAAGTGCTTACTGACCACTTACTTCCTTCCCCGCTCTCTTTCCTTCTCTTCAATTGCAACATTTATATCAATTCCCATTTTCCATCCAAGTTTCAAGCTAACAAAAATCCTTCAATCCAGTCGGCAAACTACTGTTCGGCAGCAATAGCCAAGAGTCCATGATCGAACTGCCCCAAGGGCAACTTTATCTCGTCCGACCGCTTTCTCCGAAAGGTTATTCGGAGCTCATCTTCAAGGACTCCGCCATCCGCATCCGCCGAACCGCCCAAGAGTATCAATACCAACTCGTTGTTCAACGGGTTTACGAAGAAGGTGAAGCAGAGCTTCTCGCCGAGGAAGAGGGTGAGGACGCTGAAATTGATGCGTTGGCCGCCGAGCGGGACGAAAAGACATTTCTACTAGACGAGGCGATTCACTTCCGCGTGGAGACTCGGAATAGCGGCGAAAAGGTACTTGCGTGGAAGGATTTGAGCGGTGACGTCGGCGATCTTTACGAATTCGTCTGTGACACCACGATCCAGTCTACGCAGGTGGACGCCTTCGATCGCATTGCCAAGCAGTGCCAGTACGAGCGGAAATATCGTAAAGGGCACTATACCGCCTCTGAGGAGGATCTCCGACAGTTCGAATTCGACGAGGAACCCATTCCTCAGGCGAGTCCCGTCCAGAGCCCTACCTTAGCTCGCTCGATTGACTCAACCGACGCGATGTTTGAGCTAAAGAGCAAATCCAACACGCCCGCGAAGGCAGCACGTAACGAGGTTGTTGTCGCCAGCCCGGAATCGAGCAAGTCTCAAGAACTCGATACATATTATCCCAAGGCGCCACCAGCTGCCCCGGAACAGCCTGAGGCTGTGGAGAATCTTTCTCTTGAGCTAGCCGAACTCCATTTCTTCGACTTCCCTTCGGGAGCATTTGTTCTCCGAGACAGCTCAGTCACAGCCAGCGTCTCAGACCTCGGAGACTGGAAATACTGGCTCCATATTGCCAGCAAAGAGAACGACTGGATTGGTATTCCCGTCGTGGCCGACATGAACCCAGTGTTCAACTTCGAGTTTCTTTCATTCATTTTCAATCAGTTTACCGAGGATGGCTCGGCATACTCGTGGCTCCTGAGATTTCGCGATCAGAACACGCTCGCCAGATTCCAAGAAGGACTCATGCAAGCCTTGTGGGAACAGCTCAATGAGCAGAAGTGGTCACGAGTCAAGGAACGTGAGCGCCAGTATGTTCTGGACGCTTTCGAGGATCTTAAGATGGAAGATGCTCCTGCCATTGAGGAAGGAGAAGAAGAAGAGGAGGAAGATTATGAGGATGCTCAAGATGACGACGACAGAGCTACGAGCGAGCATTATGACAGTGACGAAGAGGAGGATGATGTTGAGGATCAGCCACGCGATGGCGACCTAAACTCCGCATTGGCCGTTGGTTACAAGAACGACAGATCTTTTGTTGTTCGTGGTTCGAAGATTGGTGTTTTCAAGCACCGCCCCAACGATAGCCTCGAGTTCTCTACCAACATCTCGAGAGTAGACACGCCAAAAGGCGAGCTATTCAGTCCGAGAAAAGTCATGCTTCACAATGAGGATCGTAATATGATTCTGCAGAAGGATAACGACCCGCACAAGCTTTATCGTATGGATCTCGAATACGGCAAGGTCGTCGATGAGTGGACCGTGCATGAGGATATCCCCGTTCTGGAGTTTGCGCCCGAGAACAAGTTTGCGCAGATGACTCATGAGCCCACATTCCTCGGTGTTTCGAAGAACGCTTTGTTCCGTGTCGATCCTCGTCTACCTGGCGCCAAGATTGTGGAGTCACAGCTCAAGCAGTACGCTTCCAAGAACGATTTCTCCGCCTTGTCCACCACAGAGAAGGGACACATTGCCGTGGCTTCGAACAAGGGAGATATCCGTCTTTTCGACCGCCTCGGAATCAATGCGAAGACTCACATTCCAGCTCTTGGTGAGCCTATCATCGGCCTAGACGTATCCGCCGACGGCCGCTGGGTTTTGGCAACTTGCCGCACTTATCTGCTTCTCATCGATGCGATGCAGAAAGAGGGCAAGAACGAGGGCAAGCTCGGTTTCGAGAAGTCCTTCGCCGCAGACTCGAAGCCGCAGCCACGCCGTCTCGCCCTCACCCCTGAACACGTGGCCCAATTCCACCACGAGACTGGCAAGGGTGTCTCATTCACACCCGCCCGATTCAACACAAGTCAAACAGGTGAAGAGACATCCATCATCACAGCCACAGGTCCCTACATCGTAGACTGGAACCTGAAGAAGGTGCTCCGCGGTGCCAAGGCGCCCTACATCATCAAGCGATACACCGAGGACGTACGCGCGAACGACTTCAAGTTCGGCTCGGACCAGAACGTCATCGTGGCCCTCCCCAACGAAGTCAGCATGGTCGGCAAAAACAAGATGAGCAGACCCACTCGCGAGAGTATCGCCGGTGATTTCCACCGGTACCAGGCGTCGAAGCGCGGCTCTCGCGTCGGCACGGCACACAGTGGTCGGTACAAGCTAGGCAAGGATGATGTTGTCAATTCGCCCTACTAGACACACGCGCACACACACACACATACACACGGGTCTAAAGGAGTTACTTGATTTTCGCTTTCCTCGTTTCGGGTTTGTTTTCCTTTTTAATCTCCTGTCCACGAGACTTTGCTTTCTGCGATGCGATGTGGATTTACTCCTATGAATGGACCGGATACACTCAGTCAAGTTCACGGTACAACAAACGAAAATACCCCCCGGCGTTTTTATGGAAGGAAGGAAAGGAAGGCAGAGAGAGTTTTTGCGCTTAGGCTGCTGCGCAGATCAACAAGATGATTTGAGAGATGGGATGAAGACCTTTTTTTTTTCTCTTCTCGTCCTTTACACACCCCGTTGCTATTCTAGGTAGCTTTTTATGTAGTAATACAGGTCGCTGTAATTCTATCTTCTCGTCGTCGTTGCCTACTCGCCAGGACCTAAAAACGGCCATGGCTACCTAATAAGCAACAGCCAGGGCCGCCTATTATTCGTGTCGCGACAATTGTAGCCCAAAGACAAAAAATGTAATAATGAATTAGGAAGTTGTCTCAATCGCACAGAAGACAATTTAAAGAGGTAAACATCTAAACAAGCACACCGTGCACTGAGAACATTCTGGTCTGAATGTATTCACACGCATCAATTGATGGTATGATTTACATAAATGGAAGCTACTTCTGATTGTTGGTCAATTCCGGCCATTTAGAAGTGCACTTGATTTTGGTACGAATAGGTGTCGCGAGTAGATACCGTGAGGCCTTGATTGTACCCGTTGGAATGGCGTGGATTAATGGAATTTTTCTGTAAATACCTAGGTACCTATCTAGACGTCCTCTCATTTGCTGTTGGGCGAAGATCCAAGCAGCATTGCGAATCCGCGCCGCCCCTGTTTACGCCTCTGCACAATGTGACGCTGTCGATCCTAACAAGGTATTAGGTAGGCTAAGCCCCTATGTGCTTCAAACGTACATACCTAGTTCACAATCTAGCCGCCCAGCATACGTCCAGGAAGGAAAGGGATTCATCCAACTGATCATCTCATCCCATTCCATCGCGCCTATCTCGTCCAGTTACAGGACCAAGGCCCATCATCCCCTAGATTAGAAATCGCGCTTGTCCGCTTCGTCTCTGTCTTGCCATATATATAAACAGTGGGTTTCATCGCCGGCCAGGCCAAAAGCGGCCGCATGCCGGCCGCTTACCAGCGTTTCCTCAAACGCTTCTAACATACAACGCCTTTCCCGCTGGGGCGATAAAGACCATGGGTGCGTTACATGTCTGAAGAAAATGAACCGGGTTGGAGATAGATATGTGAGTCCTTCTGTACTCGTAGGTTGGGTTTCGGCGACACTAAACGTGAAAAGGGGTGCGTATGTCGCCAGTGCGGTATTTCCACTTTGGCCCACGCAGTACGAACCAAGTATGGATGATCTTCTTTCTCGAAGTAAGGCGTATCTGCTCAATCTTGGTCGATGGAAAGAGCAACATGGGATGAGTCTCCGATGGTCTGGGCATGCCACATGGCAAGGATAGGCAACGGGAGGTCATGCTGTTAGTCACTTGATGGGCCGCGGCCTGCGAGGAGCGTTCTAAGGCAAAATGTCAGCATAGGCGACCTTGAGTGTACAAAAGGGAAGGGAAATCCGTCAGGGAGCAGCACTCGAATTTTCACATGCACCATTTGCCCCTGACTTACCGTACACTACTCACAGCACAAGAAATACTTCTATCATCATCATCATCACTATCACACGCACACACATCATGACATCCCCCGTGGGCATCAACGAAGACACCATCCAAGTTCTCGATGAGAACGAGAAGCGCATAAAGCCCGTCAAAAAGCAAGCAAAAGGACACAATGTCCACGCGCAACGTAACACAAATTCTCAACTGAATCTTGACAAAGCGACGACAGCGCCAAAGGAGGCGTTCGCCCAGATGGAGAAATCCGAGGCATCCGAGGCGGAAGTCAACGAGTTGGCAGCCCTGATAGAGCATGGCATGAAGATGAACGCCGAGAAGGAGCGGATTGTGCAGCAGTCCGCAAACAAATTCGCCAAGTTGCGTGCTGAGGTCAATGCTCTGAAATTGGTTATCCAGGATCGGGACAAGACCATCGTGGAGCTGAACAAACGAGTAGGAGACAACAAAGATTCAATTGAGAGGCTTCAGCAAATGCTCAAGGCGAAGGAGGACGAGCTGACGGTCCAAGTGGACAAGTTGAAAGAGCTTGGGGACTGCTCTGTCAAAATGGTTCCAGGGTCGACGAATTACGCGTAAGTACTGGCTCATCTTATCCTCTCTTCACATGAGTCTGACGGGAAGGATGTTGTTACTGACGTGGTTCCCCAGCCTGAATCTGGTCAATGCGACCTACCTTTATGCCCGCAATGTTGCCTTGAATTTCTTGGGTGAAGACCTGCGGGGGAAAGGTCTGATGCGACACACCGACGAGATTCGCAAGTTGGTCCCATCCATTCCCCTGCCGCCATCCAACACTCCATACGCAAAACGGCTCCGCGTCATCGCTTTTCTGTCTTACTTAGGCCGTATGCTCGCAGACAAGATCTTCATCCCGTTTTACATGCCGTCCTATGACAAACAGTTGGTCCCAAATGGGGTCGACAACATCACGACCCTGTTGTCGAACCTCTCGCACGAAGACAGCAAGATGGAGGTGCGACTGCGCAGTTTTCTTCTCGCTATAAGCTCCGAACGGCAGCGAGAAGCGGCTTTCGAAGCGGCAAATCAGATAGCGCTTCAGGTTGATCGATACTTTGGTGTCTTCCTTAACGCTGATAGGCGCACCCAGTTCCAACTCGAACTGCAAGGTGTTTGTCGCAAAGCTGTTAACGACTGGAACGAGCTACGCTCCTTCGTGGCCAAGGTCGAGCCTTTCACAGAAACGCTGGAGCTTACTCGTGAACGGTGGTGTCCGACGAATTTGGACAATGAATTTCAGTCCCGGACCTCAATGCAGCTGAATCGCCAGCCATCGCAACAAGCCAACGGCAAGCAGAATTCTCCGGAAAAAAAGTCCTCCACGCACTCGCTCAATTCGCGGAAGGTAGTTGCATTGGTTTGGCCGGGCTTCTCGTGCAACAACGTTGTTCTGAAGCGTAGCTACATGCTCCTCGAATCACAGATAAAGATGTGGGATAACGATGCAGAGTGGGATAAAGATACAGAGTCCCCGAGGCCGGGCAGAGGAAAATGCTGAGAGCTTCTACTCGCGCCTACTCAATGCCTCGGGGTGGCATGATCTCGGATTGGATGAGGCCGGATCGAGGGGTTGACTCTGTATAGTAGTAAGAGAGATGGCTCAACCGGTCGATTTTGTAGCTGAAATCTCCCTTAGTCGAGGTCCCTATGTGTCAAGTTTATTTTTGCCCTGCTTCTTCGAGCATTTCCGTTTCATGACACTCCATATATGTAGAATGAGAAAAGAAGAACAACGCGTCGGTCATTGCTGCGATACTACTCGCTCGCCATGGTATCATCTCGCAGCCAGCATCGTGCTACCAAAGACGAGACGTAGAATATCTTGATGACTCTAAAAGAGAAGAAGAAGAATAAGAAGAAGAGAGAGACGAAGCTATTTCTGCGATGTAAAACAAACACAGTAGACATGGTGTCTCTCTCCTTCTGTCACCGTGGAGACCTCCTTCCCAGGTTGCCCCCGGTGCCTTCTCTGTGCCAGTCGTGCCTCCTACATACAGTATCGTCGACGACTATGTAGAAAGAGGTCTTGAATGCTGTTGAACCCCTCCTTCCTTATACTTTAATTCATCCGATTGAGAAGCGTCTCATCGAGAATCGCACCCCTTTGGAACTCACAAGCGACTGATAGGTAATATGCATGCGATGAAAATCCTTTAAGTAATATCCACGGCGATGCTGTTGGGTGAGAAAAGAAAAAGGCTTGGCTCACGCACATGACTCAATCGGCCGCTAAGAATCGAATAAAAATCCAGAGCTAGACCGGGTTCGTTCGCCACGATTCCTATCCGGAATATATTTGCAGGAAAGATCAACAAGCCACTAACCTGGATTTGACGTTTCGTTCCGTATTCCTTGAAATGCGCGATGAGCTTCGCCACTTCCTGGGGAACACAATGTGAGGAGATCTCCAATGTCCGGGCGCAACCATGGTGTAAACGCTTGGCAGGGCGTCATCTCAGCCACGCTGAAAAGATGTACCGTAACATGTGAATACGGGTAAGATATGACAATGGGCGGTTCAGCACCCGTTAAAACATCATTCCTCGCTGAGTTGAAGTGCGGCGCTGTTTCTGTTCTCTTTATTCCGTGTGATCGCATCTTCAGGCACAACAGTAGGTGAGAGAAACCACCAAAATGGTGCAAGTCAAGGAGACTTCTCCGATCGGAACCGCAACGTCTCGGCGACATTGCTGGGAGTGTCAGCGACGCCGACTCGTCTGCGACTCCGTGCGTCCCGTGTGTAACCGGTGCCGGAACAGCGGGATCGTGTGTCCCGGCTACGGCGAAAGCAAGCCACTGCGCTGGGTCAAGCCGGGCCGGGTGCACGCGCGCAATCGCCGGCGCCCGAAATCCGGCGCATTAGTTCGCTACCAAGAAGACCCGTGTACCGATGATACTGCCACGAGCGAGTCCTCTTCCGACGATGGCGTGCTTCAAGGCACGGATAGCGCGCTACTGCCCAGCTTCAACAGTATGAAGTCCATCGTCCTGGATCCAATCATGCGATATGATATCACATGCGACGAGCCCTCGCGCGTAGCGGCGTCGTATATCTGCAAGTTCATCCAAACCTCACTCGGGTCATTGAACCTCCCTTCTTACTGACGGGGGCCAGACGGAATGGAACTATACAATGCTCGCTCACCACACACGATCTTGCTCGAGAATCATACCCAAGAAGTGGTACCCATTGCATCCATTGCGCCTTTACTACCGCCATCCATGAAGGCTTTACTCGTCCTGTTGGCGCTGGGACATCAGATGTATAAGTTGCCCCGGGATGTGGACAGGGATGTCCGCGCTCGTGTGCGGTCGGCTGTTGCGTTCTGGGCGTATCAGGCTATTCATGCCATCAATGAGGATATAGCCTGTGAGGAGAAACAGACGAGTGATATGACTATGACTGCTGTTATCTTGTTTTTGTGGGAAGATGTAAGCCTGACTTATACGTTTTTCTCTGACTCATCTCATTAAAAACTGTCCGATGTTATCTTCATGCGATAGTGAGAAGTTGGATGAGGACCGAGTCGTGAGAATGAAACGACGAGTTGCTGATATGAATACAGCAACAATACAACCCCTCAGAGCGTTGGCGTTTTCATTTTGACGGACTCATGAAGATGATCGAGCTCCGTGGCGGTGTCCAGGAACTCTACCACAACAGTCCGTATATGCGAAATGGGGTCTTGACGATGGTCGCGTAAGTGAGCTGCTCAACCCACATCCGGAGAACTCTTCTCATAAGACAATGAACCAGTCCACTGACAACCACAAAGCCTAGAAGCCTTCGCAAACACCACAAGCCCCAGCACGAGCCAACTCTTCCACCTCACACACCCACATAACATCGCCTTCCTCGAAACCCTCTGGGAAACGAACATCCATTCCGTTTACGTAGGCTCAATCTGTCCGCCCGCCCTCTTCATATCCATGATCAAAATCAACCATCTTCGCGCACTCGTCCATTCACATCCCCCCTCTCTTCCACGCACCGCACAAGCTTTCCTCGCCTCCATCCAATCCTTCTCGCCCTCCGACTACGCTACCCAACACGGGACCAAACGCACCTTTGAAAAATGGCATCTCATCGCACGCATCCACCAGCGCGCCATGCTGCTGTATTGCCTACACTCTCTCGCCACCTTCTTCCCCAAGTCTCTTCATCTCAAACAACTCGAATACGACAACATACTCCTCGAGCTCAAAGAAGCCTTCCAATGTCCTCACCTACGGAACTGTCTCTTCTGGCCGCTTCTCGTAGCGGGTGTGTGTGCCGTCAATGGGACGGCGTTCGAAAGGGCGTTCGTGTCGGATATGTTGGGTTGGAGCGTTGGCGATATGGGTGGTGGTATGCCGATGTGTGCGAGGGAGATGTTGGGGAAGTTCTGGGTGTCTGGGAGCACGGAGTGGGATGAGTGTTTTGAGAGGCCGTTTTTGTTTATAACGTAGGGTTGGGGGTATCTCAGGGGTTGGTGAAGAGTGAGTGGACAGAATGACTGATTGAATTAAATTTAGAGAAGCGGTGCGAATAGATTGATATCCGGAGCGAATTTCTGCGTGGCTTGTGGTTCGTCTTGTAATACATGTTTATCGCAGTCTGATCCAGTCGGGTCTGTCAAAGTGTACTTTGAGGTTGAACGTACTGGTAGTGAGATGAGGACCCGGATAATCGTGAGTAGCGATATCGAGAGAAACCTCAGCTTGCTGATGTAGTAACGGCTCAATGCAACCCCTGAGATTCGCACTTTGACACCGATTCTAACCGTTCATTCCGCACTCCAAGACTTACCCCGACGTCTAGACGGAGAATCGCATGACGTCAATGTCACCGGAAACATCTTGACGATCCCGAGCCCGTCCTGATTTTTTGTCTTTTCAAAACAGTCGTATTCTCGTCAAGAACTACGGCGATACGTGCACAGCTTGGCAGTAGACATTGTCGAATCAAAACCCAGCCTCTGATTTAGCGATATGCAACGCTACGCGCGCATGTTTTTCCTCCTGCGTGTAAATTTATATGCGACGGTGGTATGTAGCTTAGGTAGCGCCAAGGAGGATGGTTGAGCAAGTTTATCTTCTTCCGGGTGAACTTCTTGTTTCCGTACTTCGATCGAGAAGATTCCATGGGGACAGAATTAGGATTCACGCGTCGTAGTGAGTTGGGAATTGTTCCACTCGCTTCCAATCAGGGCAGGAAGATGTCAACATCACAGCTGGAATCAGTTCTCTGTGATGGGCGTAGGTGACATGTCGTTGACGTCCATCGAACTCAGATACTCCGAGTTTCTTGTCTCCATTGCGACTCTGACCCTTGTGCCAAAGAGCCTTCCGTGACTTGGAGACAAGACCGGGTCGTTCAGTCCATAGGCAGAGAATGCCTAGCGAAGATGCAATCAAGGCAAACCACGTGAGCAAAGCACGAGTTCCTAAGAATGCAGACGTCGTGCATGTACTTAAGGGCCATCACAGATCATTCTCGTCGGCATACTCGCCAAGACTTCACCGCCAAGTAAAGTAGGAATAGCCTAGTGGTACGCATGTTCGTGGCGTGTTCGTTGGTCGGCTCCGTACTTAGGTTATATGCGGACCGCGAGAACACCGCAAATACGGAGGTGGAGATGATTTGGAATTGTCAAGTTCGGCACTTGCGGCTCTTAAAAAGGCACTCGTGGACAAAGTGACTGGCGAACCAGTCGGCACTTGTAATTTATCAGCAGATCCTCCATTCTGCGGCAATCCAGCGTTGCACCGAACTTATGGTGGCGCCACGGGGCCGTCGTAATACAGGGCGCAAGCACGTCCTCGGCAGAAAATGAGATGCAGAGAAAAGATTAGGAATCATGAAATGCAGGGATACTGCATATGGCCTTTGGCTAGGGCTATGCCATGGGCATACGATATGCTACCCTATGTCATGGTTCGCTGTGAGTGGATTTGAAGACTTTCGAGTTTGTCTGATGGTCTCCTGTCACTCTCATGCTTTGACGACATGCCTAGAGGGTGTTATTTGCTTTCACTCTCGTAGAGCAGCACAATAGCCTGTGTTAGTATATACTATAATGTAGGTACTCGGAGGACGAGTAATACTGACCTGGTAGTACTTAACCATGCGGTACTACTTGATCAGTTTCCGGGCTGCTCAGTCTGTATGTATTGGCTTCGGCAGACTTCATAATGCATGATCACAACATGACGCAAGGAGAACTGTGGCAGCCGACGCCGATCCTGTGATTCGGTCGAACAGATGGGGATGCGTAGGTATGAACAGTTAATATCTGGATGGTAGTGCCAAATCAATTTTGCCACAAGGGAGTTACAGCCGCTCCGTGGGCACGGGTCAAGCAGTATTATACCTAGTTGGGTAGACTCCTTGAGATGCATCAGCAAGCATTCATCAACGAATCCAGTTCAAACGACGACTTACATTGAGTTTGGCTACGTATTCAGGGGCTCATCACCCGTTGTAGTAAAAATGATCTTCGCAAGTTATCACCGAATCGATGCTGAACAATGGCTTCTGGGACGCAGAGTGTAACACGTAAGACGTGTTGATCAGAAGGTTATCAACGAAATCCTTCCGAGTAATACCATTTTCTGCAACTTGTACGAGACTGGCAAGGCGAATCTGTTTGGTATGATGCTTGAAAGGGCGCGAGTGACTGGGCATCTCATCGTATGAATCTGAATCAGTATTGTTGTTTCGAGTGATCGTAAGGAACCAAGATCGAGCAACCCATGGCATCATGCCTTCAACGATGAAATTTGTCATAGGGGTGCAGGTGGGGTTACGCGGGGTTGCGTCGCGATAGTTGAACGGTTATCGTAATCCGTAAACGCCAATTGATCTGCAGCTTCATAAAGAAATAAAAAATATTATCCTGTTCAGACTCGGAATATGGCTGCATGGATGAGCACAGAATGCCGAACCCTTCACTCATTAGTACCTCGCTTACAGAATCACTAGGTGCACGACTCACCCAACAACGCCTTGGCGCATCCTCGCATTGAATTTCGCACCTATCACTATGTCGCCCATCGTGAGAGTTGTTGGAAGTTCGAAACCTGGCTTTGCACGCATGCACTTCGCTCAAAGATGATGTCGGATGACAAGGGGTTCGGTTCGGGACACTCCTCGGCTAGTATTGAGCTATGGATGACCGTAATGGGGCTCAATGGAACCATCAGCGCATGCATGCTGCGTGTCGTTGAACGGCTCTATACGAATTACGGGGATGACATGAGGATGCCTGGAAGTCCGTCCCTCGTGTAAGGGTGAGACCGGTGACTAGACATTATTTGGAATTCGAGATGGTGAATTGATTGGACAATCGATCGTGATATGTTGACCTTAGAGATGCCAACTTTTCATCCAGTTCCGTAATCAACTCACTAGCTGGACATATAAAATGCCTTTGATGTCTCCTAAGATTCAATGTCATCGCTCCATTATCGTTTTTCCTGGGCCTACTTACTCAATACCTATACTTTTGGCATTTGTATATCAGTAGTCACACCTAACCTTAAGGGGAGACACAAGGGAGGGGGAAAACTCAACCCTGGGAATCCGGGACCGAATTTCACCACCGCCGCAATTTTCTTCGCAGCCTCGCATTCATACCAACTTGTTACTTGCACCGGCCCATCAGACACGCCCCGTCAACATGATCTTTGCCACCATATTGCCCATCGTCAGCACCATCGTGATGTCGTTCACGTGCTTCGCAGACGCCGGGCCAACAGTACTGCCATGTGCAGAGACAACAGGCGACGCAACATTCAAGGTCACGGATTTCACGGGTGGCATCGGCAGATACACAGGCGGCGAGTCGTTTGTCTTCTACCTCAGCACCACCTTCAACGACTACAGCAGCGGCTGCAGTGGATCGCTGGATAAGGGGGCAGCTGACAATGGCCTGCAATGGTGTTTGACTCGTGTGCCTGGCTGGAACGCTTCGTTCGTCATGACCAGTGACCACAAAGTCAGCGTTGGTCACGATTTCCTCTGCAGCCAGGGAGATGGCACCGTCATTACTGCGCATGCTGAAGGTGCCACGGCTCTGAATGTCAAGACCAGCGCAAACGGAGGGCTCGCTATGAGCCCAGCGACTGTGACGTTCCCTGCTTCGGTACAGCTGCCATAGACGCAGCGACAATACAAAAGAAAAGACAGAAGGGTGAAGAGGAGTGAAGTGGGAAGATCATGATACTATGAGAATCACGAAAACCACGGTCCGGAACCGATCGACGTAGAAGCGCTTGGCTCGGCAAGAAATAGAAAAACAGGAGCAGCTATGAGCCCATCAGCTTATTGGAATCGCCATGGAATGGGACGATCAGGCATGAATTGTTTATGGGTATCTGAATCGACCAGACAGCTCAACCTTTCGGCCATAGACTGTATATTGATAAGAAGAGGAACAGCCATATTATGATTTGTATATACCTGTACGTTCAACGCAAGACTTTTTGAAGGCGACTTGGTGTGTGCCTCGGAACATTACTTGTATGGGTGGGTAAGTTGGTGATGGATGGAATCATGATGCGCGAGAACTTTTTGTCGGAAAAAATCGCCGTAACTTCGGACTAGGTTTTCAGGTCTCCGAATATTGTCAAACTAAAATATTTTTGCACCACTAGATAGAGCCGGTTCCGCTCTATCCAATGGTATATTTGGAATTCCCGAGGGCGTTGTATTGCAGTCACAATTGATGAAAGAAGATGGTGACTTTTTTGAGTAAGTAGTGAGGGAATTAATTAGTTGTCTCTGGTTCCGTTCCCTCTCGGGACGATGGGGGGGACCCAATTGGTCTTATACTAGGTAAAAGTGGGTCTTGCCACATGTTTCGCCCCCCACAACCTTAAAACTCAATCACGCCATTTCTTAAGTAATCCCATGTTTTCTAACACACCCCCTCAGAATCAACCACAAGGTGGATGGTTCTGAACACATTTTACCCCTATTCAGCAAGCCCGATCACTGGAAGTTCGCAAATAGTATGCAAGATACTACTACTACATCTCCCCTTCTCGTTTGTGGCTTGTGAATCTCAAACTTTTGGACTCCAAATAACGGATTCTCCTCCAACGAGTGTGTTTTCCATGTTTCCAATCTCTTCAAGGCTTAATTCCTTCGCTCGTCTTTCTGATATCTTGTCAGAGATGTCAATGAGACCAAGCTGTCTCATGAATGTGTCGTGCTTGTTTGGTGGTAGGGCTTTCGTTAAGCCATCAGCAATCATGTCTGAAGTGGGAGTGTACTCCACCACAATAGCGTTTCTCTGAATCTCTTGTCTCAGCCAATGATTGTGAATGTCCACATGACGGAGCTTGGTTTTGAGAACAGCAACGTCCTTCTGAAGCAAGCCTATGGTTTGCTGATTGTCGCATTGTAGTCGTATTCTCTTGTCGTCAAGAGATACTCCTAACTCTTGTATAAGTCGGCTGACAAAGAGGGATTCTTTAGCTGCTTGTGAGATGGAAAGAAGTTCAGCTTCTGTAGTAGATGTCGTAACCGTGTCTTGTTTGTTAGCTCTCCATCCAATCGTCCCTCCAAAGAGTTTCATAACGTAGGCTTGTGAGCTCTTCCTGTCAAGAGTGTTGTCTGCAAACGAGGCATCACTCGCAGTGACGAAGTCATCTCCACTCCCAAACTGTAATCCATATCCTTGAGTTCGTGAAAGGTAACAAAGAACTCGATCTGCTGCTTTGTGGTGTTCAGGACTTGGGTTGAGGTTGAAACGAGCAAGTCGTTAGGCTGCAAAGGCTATGTCGGGTCGAGTAACCACAACAGCATAAAGGATGGATCCAATCTTTCGTTGATAAGAGTGTATTGACTTTGCAGAAGCAAGCTCTTCATAGGGTAAAAGCTCTTGAAAACTCATTGGTAGGCTCGGTGTCGTTTTGTATTCCGCTAATCGTGAGATTTTCTCGATGTATGACGATTGGCAAAGCCATATGAGCTTCTGTTGACGGTCTCGTATAACTTCCACTCCTAAAAACCATTGAAGATCATCACCTCCCGTGAGTTGATAGTGAGATCGTAGATCTTCAACAGCCTTTGACGCTTCTTCCTCTTTGTGTGCTGGGTAAGCAAACACGATGTCGTCCACATATAGGAATATGAGTACTCCGTTCTTGGTGTAGCAGCATGGCTCGTGAGGGACAGATTTGAAATCAATCTTCTTGAGTGTGCTCGTCAGTTCCTTCTGCCATAGGAGAGGAGACTCTCTCAACCCATATAAAGCTTTCAGAAGCTGGAGGCGTACACCAGGCTTCCTATACCCCGGTGGTAACTTCATATAGATCTCCTTGTCGAGTTTGGCATTAACGAAGGCATTGACGGCGTCGTATTGCTTCAACTCGAGGTCAAACCTGGCAGCAATCGCAATGAGGGTTCTGAATGATCGGCCTGCCAGTGTTGAAGCATAGGTTTCTTCTACACCTCCCGATGGTTGCTGATCTCCTCTAACCACAAGTCGAGCTTTGCACTTGATGAAGTATCCGTGCTTGTTGAACTTGTATACGTAAACCCACATACAGTCCAAGGTAAGCTTTCCCTGTGTCGTAGCAATGTCTACCTCAGTCCATGAAGACATCTCTTTATGCCTTTCAAGGTGAGCTAGTTCTGCTTGACGGAATCCTTCACCAACGGGATGATTCTTGAGCTCAGCGTGTGAGGATGGAGGTGGTGGTAATTCTCTGCGATGTACTTTGTCTCCTGTTAGTATACGTTGTTCAATAGTTTTAATGGAAGGAGTAGACTTCTCTGCTTGGTTTTCTTTGGTATTAACCTCTGCATCAGAGGCTTTTCTATGCAGGCGGCCTGGCTTGTTGATGATATTCATTAACTTAGCCTTATTGACCGGCGTACCATCAAGCATGCCCTTGATAGTGCTTAGGCGTCCGGCATTGAACGTGGCCTCCCAGCAGCTACCTTGGTGCACTCTGGTATAGAAATCAACGGGCATCCCATTGAAGTCATGCTCAGATTGTCCAGAGTTAGATCCGGCGTGAGAAATCTCATGGTAAACATCATCCCCGGTGTGTAAGATGTGCTCGACGGTTTGGGCTTTCAAAAGGTCGCAATCTGAACCCGCCTGCCTGATAGTGTGTATGAAGAGGCTTACAGGCTTTTGTGAGTCAGGGGAAAGTGGAGGAGTAGGATAATCAACCACCAAAGGCTCGAGTTGATCAGGCTCTTGTTTGTGTGGAGTTCCTTGCTTCTCTACTTCTTCACCCCCTAAGGTGAGAATCTGGTTCTCAAACCCTGGCGTGGCATCCACATCCATGACGGTGTTATCATGTTCCAGAGTAGGATAGGTATTCAGAGTTTTCTGTGAAAGCTCTTCTGCATCAAGTTGAGTGAGGAGTTGACGACGAGTCTCAGAGGTAAGTTGGGAAGCATCAAGCTTAACTTTGTCAACTGTGCCTGAGAAAAACTGACTCTCGTCAAACACCACGTCTCTTGTTGACACAACGTTATTGTTCAATGGATTCCATATTCGGTATATGTTAGTTGAGTCATACCCAACCAAATATCCAATCCATGCCTTGGGGTCAAATCTGTTGAGTCGATCATGTTTAAGCTGTGCTTTAGCTGTCAAAGCATAAGCCTTGCATCCGTATGCTTTCAGGTGAGCTAAAGATGGCTGTCGACTTCCCATTGAGCCATCTCTCAACATGATGTAACGGTGAAATCTCTCGTATGGCGTTTTCCAGTTGATGATATGTTTGGGTGTTCGGTTGTAAAGATAGATACCAGCTTTCATGACTTCAGACCAAAGACTCTTGGGAAAATTGGAGCTCAAAGCCATTGCACGGCCTTTGTCTTTGATGACACCCCCTATTCTCTCAGCCCCTCCGTTCTGTCCTTGTGTGTTGGGAGCAGAAGGCTCAAAAGAGATAGCGTGTGTGGGAAAAGTGTCTCTCATCGCTTCCAATCCAGTCTCGTGCTGCAAGATCTCATTGTCACACTCAATAACCTCAACTTTGATGTTGTATCGGTTATGAATATGCTTTATGAGCCTTGTGAGAGCTTCAATCATGCTCTCTGTCTTGCGGTCCCTAAAGTAGTGGTCCCAGACATAACCTGAGTATCTGTCAACTGCTATCATCATAGAGTTGTCAGAGTAGGTAGTCTTCTCAAAATCATGAAAGTCAATAGCAATCCTCACTCCCGGCTTGTCCGGACGCTCTCGTGGGGTGCGGCGAATCTGCTTTCATAGCTTGGCTTGAGCACAAGCATCGCAGTCCGTCATCTTTATCTCTGCGTCTGGAGATCGGGAAAGAATCACACCTTGGGCTTGTTGCATGGTGTGCCGTAAGGATTCAGGGCCAGCGTGGCCGAGCCTCAGATGCCACTTGTGGACATCTGCTCTGTTTGGCTTCTGAATGGTGTATGAGTTGAATCGGTTTCTTCGTGTGTAGAAAGCTTGTCGTGTAAGTGAAAGAGGCAAATACTCAAGAACAAACTGATCAAAGCGATGTTGAAGACGGCAAACAATACTTTCATCGTGACGACGTCTTAAAACAGATGTTTTTGGTCTCATGTCCCACCAATACCCATCTTTCATGAGTTGTTGAAGAGACACGATGTTTGTTGCAAACTGAGGGCAAAAAGCAACGTCAACCAAGTGCATAATAACTGGTCCTTTTGGCCCTTGTGTATTGATGTCCACTTCACCATACCCCTTAATAAGGATACGTGAATCTCCTGCCACGACCACATCTCCTTCTTTTGCAGAACGGAAGTTGTTGAAACGAACGAGCTCATTGAAAATATGAATAGTTCCTCCTGAATCGAGAATGACTGAATTCTTCAAAGGGTAATCGGGTTGAGAAGACTGAAAGGAAGTTGATGTGTTTGTTATACCCGATATATAACAGCTTCCTATCATCCTGTCGGCCAGTCACAACTCAGGATTAGAAGAAGACGACTTCTTCTGTCCCTTCTTGTAACTGCTGAGTCTGCGGACTTCTTTGGACAGCTCAGGATCCTTCTCAAGGGCTTCCTTAACTGCGCGTTCGATGAAGGGATGAGCTCGCCATCCCTCCACTGCTTTCTCGGGAAAGACATACCAGCAGTCTTCGAGGCTGTGTGGACCATCACACACTTTGCAAACTGTAGTCGAGTTTCTTTGCTTCTTAGGTGTTGGACCTCCTCCATAAGAAGTCGAGGTACGAGGTCTCTTGCCATAAGCCTTCTTCTCAGTCGTGATGAGCTTTTCTTTCTTCTGTTCTTCATCATCTGAGTCCTGACTGTTGTACGAGGGAAATGCTCCTTTGATCTTCTTTGGTTGAGCTCCAAAGATATCAGGACGAGAAGCAATGTAGTCTCGTAGTCGGTTGGCCAACTCCGTGTGCGTGAGGGTGTGTTCGTCGATCTCTTTGGCGTACATGATCCTAACGGAAGTTGTCCACTCACGGCAGACCAGTCCAAGAGCTTTCTCCATTCCTCTCACAAGCTTCCGAGAGGCATTGAGCTCTGTAACTCCACGGCTTATGCCCAGATCGATGGTTTCCTCCCACTTCTGAACCCAAGCATTCATGTCCTTTGGAATTCTGGTGAGCTGCTTGTTGACGATAGCATCGTATGCCTCACTCGACTCTTCCTTAAGCCGTGCAGTAGACACCACACTTACTCGTCTGATCGCATCATAACGAGCTTCCAACTTCTCTCCTGGTTGGAAAAGTGTGCGGCGATAGTGAAGGCTGACGGTTTCAACCATCCACTTGCTGAGTGTCTGATAATTCTTCTTGTGCAGATCATAGTCGCGTTTCTGCTGAACGTAGTCGTTGTATTCGATGGTGTAGTACTTCATCAGTCTGTCGTGCTCTGCGTTAGACTGAGCAGGGTCAGCAGCATGCTGCCGAGTGGCGTAGGCTGGACCAGCTGGGTCGTCGGGACGATCAGGCTTGGTGGGCTTCTCAGGCCATGGTTGTCGGTCGTCGTCAGGCTTAATGAACTCCCATAACCCAAGTTCATCAGCTTGTGACTTAAACTCGTGATCCCAGGTGTCAAAGTCAGAAGGTTTCTCGAAGAAAGGGGTCTCCGTCTTGGTCGATGAGGCCTTCTGAGTGGGCAGAGTAGTAGTGGTAGCCATAGCGACGATTGATTCCTGCTCAACAGTAGGAAAATCTGCTAATGAGACTCTTAATTGTCGGAAAAAATCGCCGTAACTTCGGACTAGGTTTTCAGGTCTCCGAATATTGTCAAACTAAAATATTTTTGCACCACTAGATAGAGCCGGTTCCGCTCTATCCAATGGTATATTTGGAATTCCCGAGGGCGTTGTATTGCAGTCACAATTGATGAAAGAAGATAGTGACTTTTTTGAGTAAGTAGTGAGGGAATTAATTAGTTGTCTCTGGTTCCGTTCCCTCTCGGGACGATGGGGGGGACCCAATTGGTCTTATACTAGGTAAAAGTGGGTCTTGCCACATGTTTCGCCCCCCACAACCTTAAAACTCAATCACGCCATTTCTTAAGTAATCCCATGTTTTCTAACACTTTTCAGGGTTGCAGCACTTTGCTGAACCTCGTCGAGCAGCTACCGGTCAGATTCGGTCCGTCAAATACTGGCAACAGATCGACTCCGTACAGTGCACTATAGTCTATGGATCACACCAAATTTCATCACGCCTTCTTCTTCTGGACCACCCGCAACTGCCTTGCACTCGTCTTGAGGTCATCGGTGGAAGTCTCCAGCATCAAACTGGATTTGCAAATATGATTTTGGCAGGTTTGATGATGACCAAGATGCCAATTTCCTTCTTTTTTCTTTACAGAAACTCGAAGAAACTCATACACTCGTTTTGCTCCGTTCGATGCTGGGATTGACTGCCCAAAACGAGTCCGGAAGGATACCTAAGGCAAGCTTGACTGTCTTCACGCAGTGGAAAACACATCGGTGTAGACAGTTGACTTGCTGGATTCCGTGCATTGGACTTTGAAAGCGCCACGACGTTGCTTCAGAGGGCGATCCGATCGTCGCCGCCATGCAAGGGGTGTATGTTGACGCGACGTTGACGCCGACACGAGTGAGATACCCAGGTTTCTTTCTTTACTGTCCGGACCTTCGGGAGTCGATGAGGGTTGTTCACGAGCCTTAAGTTCACTTTCATATATATTCGGCATCAGAACAACAAACGGTCGAGATGTGTTGCCTTACAGAAGTGCGACGAGTCCTCGCGCCAGTCCAGTTGTCTGAGCGAAACATGATTGCTTCGGTTGAGTCGAGATCGGCGCCTTCATGCTAGGTAGACTTCTGGGATCGGCCACTCGACAACTTAAAAGTACTCGATGAGCTTTGAAAGCTTGCGATCCTACTGTTAAACTGATTTGAGGAGCATCAAGGGTATTCCGTACTGTCCGCAATAAGCCGAGTCGGAGAGTACTTTACGACGAGTTCTGAAAGGTCCTCAAGACAATGACATTTTCTTCACATTCTCCACAATTGTCACAAGGAGATAGGTACACTTGCGATGGCGATGAATATCATTACTCGAAACAAACAAGAAACAGGGATTTATCTATCTGCAAACATTCTAACTCTTACCTTCGGCTTAAGAAAGTGCTCTTCACCGCGACATTTTGTCTGCTTCCTCTCCGGGATCCTAGGGAGCCACGGGAATGGCGGACTCGTTTTTGAAGCGAGTAATGGACTCTACGAAGACATTAGCCTCGCTGTCAAGCCCGAGGTCCGAGATCATATCGAAAGCATCATACCACGTACTGTCAGTTTCGGCGGTGTCACAATCGAAAACGACATTCCACAGCTGGTCCAGACTTGCTTGACCCGCGAATTCGCAAAGGCCCACGATGACCTTCCCGAAAGCCACGACTTCGTCGGCCACCATTGTCGACGCCATCTGCCTGAACTCGACTGTGCGCTTGTACTGGCGATTGGCAGAAGGGATGCCATCCACTTGGATCACTCGCTTGTAGTAAGCGGCCGCGTAGTTGCGGAAATTGTAGGCAAGCCGTCCATGTCGAATTGGGTGCGACATGAGCTCCGCGACCATCGGTGCGCTCCGGGTGTTCAGCATTGTGTTCGCCATCCATGCTATCGTCGGGCGTTCGGAAGTCTGGTAGGTTTCTGTCCACTCTTGGTTGAAGATGGACTTGCTCAAGTCATATCCGGTCAGTTCTCCGCGTTGAAATGGAACCCTGGGAGCAGGTCTGGACTTCTTAGCTTGACGTTGGACGGGTTTCTGCGGCATGACCTCGGGCTCCGCCTCCATAGGGGCCTCTGCTGCAGAAACATCGAATTCTGCCGAGTCGCCTCGAGCGATGCGGGCATAGTGTCTGTTACTTAGACAGAATTTGCTGTCCCGTCTGTGTGGCGGAAGGAGCTGCACGAAGATGGGGTCGATTGCGAGAAACAGTGCCGCCATTCGTCTGAGCTTTGGGACCGGGATGTACTCCGTGCCATGGCCGTAATGGAAATGCATCCCGGCGGTTGGTGGTACGATGATCCAGTACTGTTCCCCTATGGCCTTGATGACTGCTCGAATCTCTTCCCACGACTCCTCCGTTGCCCAAAGCGCCGGGGAAGATATTTCAGCGGGATGCCACTCGTAATCCAGCAGGTGCTTGTGCTCCCTCAGATGTTCTGGAAATTCTACGGAGAGATCGCTGCCGATGGTCCAGTTTTGGAAACTCTTCAGGTGGTAAGCCTCCTCATTGTTCTCGACGTCTTGACTGGATTCGACAACTCGCCTGCCGCGATGGTTGGTCAGCGTTTTTGCGATTGTTTCGTTCAGTCTCCGAGCCAGGATATTGATTCTCCGTCCATCTCCCACAATCGGTTTGCCTGTGGCATTCTTGAACATCTCTGGTACCGTTAGCTCTTGATCATGCTTGGCCATGGCGATGAGAAACTCGATCTCAACACCGAAGCTTGCCTTGGAGGTGATGTAATTCATCTTGTCTAGGACTCCTAGTTCTTGTCTTGCGAGTGGGTGTTTGAGCGTTTTGAGTGGATTACTGGTGCGTTTTGGTTGGATAGATTGCTGGGTTGTTCAGTGACTGTTGTCAGTGGTGTAGGGAGTGAAAACAAAATGGATCTGAGCGCGGCTTGCCGCCTCTATTTATATTCATTTCCAAACCTAGGGATGAATCCATTGTTTATGGCAACAAACGAATTGTTTCCTGTAAGTCTTCCTTGTTTATCTTCTATTTCCTTTGTTCTCGAACCGCAGGATTGAAAAACGGGACATGCATTCAACGGGATAAAGGGGTATGTCGAAAAGGAGCTCACTTGAGTCCCGCACCGAGCCGCAGTGCCATGCAACCAATTTGGAAGAACACAGGAATAGCAGTTCTCTACGTGTTTAATCAGTACAGTACAGGCATGCGAATCTGACGAACCTAGTATCACAGTCGTCGATGTTCGACCTGAAGCTTGTCGGCAGCCCTCACGCGTCATGGTCCCTGTCGGCCTAGATTTCACTCGGCCGGACACGAGGAGATAACAGCATATCATCCGCATTCATATCTAATGATGGCGGCCCCTATGGTCACATATAACTTCTGGTACCAAATCAAGTCCTAGTTCTAAGGTCTAGGTGGAAACCGAAGCCGTAATGCGCTGCAGCGTATCCCAGGCCATCAACATATCAACATACTTCGCTCCACGATTCTTGAGAGGGAATAATGTTGAATTGGCCACTCTGTCGAAGCCCTCTTTGCGTCGGAAAACATCCGCCACGTCCGCACGGCCGACAAGCGTGCACAAGCTGTTTGGGTCAGCGGCTTTAGTTGGTCTCACGATGATTGCCGCATTGCAGTTCCAGAACCGAACCACCCAGTCGCCTACAGCTGCCCCGGGCGGCGCCAACCCCATACATTGATCAGTGGCTAAGAATCTGCTGATCTTTCCATTCGATGTGGTTTGAGGATTACTCGACAGCAGTCGGCTCCAGATCAAGTTGCGTACGATTGACACGTCGTGTCTGTCAACATGCCCGGTGATTAGCTGATCTATAGGCCCTGGCTCTGATGAAGAGAACGCCACGAAGAGCTCATCAGGGATGTGCGCGATTCGTGAGATCTCGGCGTCGCCGTACTCGAGGATACTGGCTGCGTAATCTTCCTCGATCTCTCGCAGCTTCTCGAGATCTCCCTCCTTCTGGTAGTGCTTGCGCCACTTGGTCTTCCAGGCCGCCTGGCTACGGGACGAGCCCACAAAGTCGGCGTACGTCGGCCCCAAGTCTACAATCTTACCGGCTAGATAACCCCGAACGGGCACAAACTGATCACCGAAGAGCCTGGGACCCCGCCGGGCATCCACTTCGAATTCTGATAACTCCCTGCTCTGGACCAGCTCGCGCTCAACTTCGTCCAGCAAAGTATTCTGCACGAGAGCTGCGAAGCGGACCAACTTTGTCAACTGGTCATGGAATAGGCATTCCAATCCACCATGTTGTGTGTCGGTGTTGGAGTAGTACGGGGATCGGAGACGATACAGTACAGTATCGCACCAGATATCGTAGAAACTCCTGCGGTAGTCGATTATGAAGTCCACGTCTTCGCGACCGGCGCCTTGCAGGTCTTCCGTATCGCGAAAATGGTCGCCGCTATTGTTGTCGTTCTCTTCAGTTCGCCCTTCATTATCGGCCGTTGTCTGAGGAACGTCGGAGCTTTCAACGGCGTTAGCATCATTAGCAAGACCAACGAGTCCAAAGATCTTATCGCGAGTTTCAGTACACAGCTGGCCGGCGAATTCCTCAATCAGTGATTCCAGTCGCATGAACTCGGTAAAGCGCCTTCCGCGTGCCCGAAGCATGTTCTCCATGCCACTCGACACCTTGAGCCCCTTTGCCTGCATCATGTGCTTCACCATGCCTTCATTACCAATCAGTGTCGGCCCATACAGGAAGAACACCCTCTGCGTCAGGCATATCTCCTGCACGACCCACACGCGCTGCCAATACTGCGTGTCCATCACCATGGCGTCGCCATGCTCGTTCCCGGTCACGAGACGCTCAAGCGCCTCCTTTTCCACAGCGGCGCGCGTTCCAGGCAATGGACGTGCCTTAGAGCTCGCTTGTGCGGCGATATGCTCAGCAAACCATGACGCGAGATTTCTGCTGTTGCCCCGATCGTACGCATCGCGCATAGCTCGAGCTATTTCGAAACCACCATCCTCGTGGAATGTCTTTCGCGTGCCTACGATCTGGTGCCCGTTCAGACCAAGCCACGTCGCCACGGCGATGGAGCGTGAGTAGATGGTCCCCATGAGCGCAACCTGGGCGTTTCGCTCCTCGATGTCGGCCTGATTGATGCAGATGGCGTCGACCCATAGTGTCAGCGCATGGCTCGCGGATCGCACGTAGCGGAGGGCTAACGCCAGGTTGTGCGCGATGCTGAAGTGGTAGCCATTGAGCGAGAGGGCTGCCTCTAGTCGGCACGCTGTGAGTTCCGGGGTTGCGTCATCGTCGTTAACACGCGTGTTGAAGGACACGGGGAGATCAGGCTGGTTTGTGACCGGATCGCCCCAAGTATAGGAGAGGGTGATGTAGCGCGGTTTTGCAGCGAAGGTCGTGGGGACCAGATCACCTTCCAGCGGATCGAAGAACGCGCCGGGTTTGAGGGTGATGAGGCGGAGCGCGTCTGCGTCGGGGAGGGGTGGGTATCTGAAAGTCAGGAAGGTCATGATGGGAAGACGGTTGCCGAAGTGAGTTGCTTTCCTTACGATTTGACTAACAGGACCTACGGATTATTATAAGATCGCGATATCGGCGTGAGCTAACGGTACGAGTAATTAGCCAAGGGTCGCTTGAAGTCTTGGCACATTCTTCAGTACGAGTATGCATTTATTATGTTACCATCTTCATCTTTATTTCATTCCTGTCGCGTTCTACTGGATCTCAACAGTTTTCTCATCATGACAAGATCATCTATTATTTGAAGAGAAAGTCGAAGTCAGACCACCCATGATGTATTCCTCTAGGATACAAGATCATCGCTCGCTCGTCCACCGAAAACCTCTCTCCAGACTCCCACCCGGATCTTTATCAATTAATGTTACAGTATACCCGAGTCTGAACCTCCACAAACGCCAAACACCATGACAATCTTCCCAACCCTAGTATCTCTCAAGAAAAGAATTCGCAATAATTAACAAAAGGGCATTGAAAAAGAGTAAAGCCATGTCGTCGTAACTCAGTGATATCCACCAGCGGATATATGAAGGGCATAAGGCACCCTACCGCCACGCAATTGCTCTGCGCTCAGGGAACTCCACGCGGCGATCGCTCCAGGTGATTGTCTCATGGCGCCGAACCTGTTTAGCGACACATTCACCGCAATAGCCGCCATGGTAGCGATCGCGGACTTGGAAGCAGCCGCGACATCTTGTGTGATGATGGTGCGTCGTTGCTGGTGTTGGCTGCACCCACACAGTGGAACCGGGAGAGTTGTAGATGATTGTAGTCGACTTGCTCCGGCTGTGGTTATGGGGGTTGCTGGTGGAGCGCTCGGAGATGACGAGCTTGCCGTCGTTGATGATGTAGCGGGTTTGGCTGGAGCTGTGGTGGTGGCCGTGAGAGACACGGTGAGCGAGCTCAAAACTATCCTTGTGGTGGTGGTGGTGATGGTTGTGGTGGTTGTGAGACGACATTGTTGCGGTTGTTGTTATGTTCTCTGATATGATGTTGGCGATGCTTTGTTTGTGTGTCTGGGTGTTTATATTGTGCTGTTGTTGACGGTCTTGTTGACCAACGGTGTGCAATATGGAGGTATCAAGGTGATGAGTTGTATCCGAGGTGAGATTTTACTGCGATGTCAGAAATCCTGTTTACTCCCCCAATCCAATCCCCACGGAATCCTCAACTCTTATACAAAACCACCACCCGCCTTACCTCACGATACACAGACACACGCGCGCACACACCACACACACCATGCTGCGTGCAGATACCCCGTATCGATCCTGCGGCGAAGCCGTCGAGTCACCCGTGATGTCATGCATAAAACGTAATTATAGCATACATCATCCCATGCCATCCTCGCCGGGGTGTTGTGAGTGTGTGTGTGTGTGAGTAAATGAGCGAGTGAGACCCCAGCCAGCCTGCCTCGTTACCGAGCGCCACGCATAGGTATCCCCCATTGGCCGGTGAGTGTGAGATCATGGTTGCCTGGCGGATTCTGCCGTTTTGTCTGCGCCACTGATATCTCGACACGTCCGTGTAATGCCTGCCGCCTGCCCTCCCCTTGTGCGTCTGTCTACGGTCCTACGGGGCTCCAAGCCTACAAGAGCATACTACTGTATGCCGCAGGCTAAAGCTGTGTAGTGTTGAGACGAGACTGTTGATTAAGAAGGAAGGAAAACTAGAAGCTATGGAGGGAGAGAAGAGGGCTATTTATACACAGAGATGTGGAGACATTAGGAGTCCTCCACCAATCGTAGCGAGTTGGAGTAACTCGCATACTGTTGCCTAAAGCTCGCACACAGTTGCCTATTCTCGTGCGGGGTTGGGAGGCGCGACCGGATCCACAACCACTCCCCTCCTTCTAGACGATTGTCCTCAATCGTCTGCGTCAATCCATACAAAAGAGATAACATAGGAAAGTAACCGTGACCGTAACCATATAGCTAAAACCAAGAGTGTGCGCAGAGACTCAATTGCTTAGACCGTTTAATTCTCTCAACCGTTGTCTGTCGTTTTCGAGCATTGTCTTGCTTGCGTACCAGAGACTGCGAACCGGGTGACCGTCATGACTGAAAGCAGGGAAGAGATTCGAACCGTTGTACTTGTTGTTAAGTGCAATACCGCCAGGGCTGCGAAGGCGATAGGTATTGCCGGCGTGACAACTCGCAATACTCCATGGGCCGTCATAGTAGGGCTCGGACTTGTTCTTGCGCTGTCGCACTCGGAGGACCCAATCACCAGTGCCATACGTTCGGATCAGACCTTTCTTTTCTTGAAGGTAGGCGCGGATCTGATCTTGTGATGACTTGATGCTGTTAAATTGCTGGCGAGCGAGAGGAGCTTCATGATTTTGAGCTAGGTTGCGCTCAAATTCAGCTTCCTCCCCCTCTGTCGCATCTCGAACGTAATCGCTGGTTTCCAGAGGTGACTGCGGAGGTTGAGTACCGAACATCAAAAAATAGCTGCTGTATCCGCTAGGCCGTGGCGTTCGATTGTGAATTCGAATCGCTGATTTCAATAGCGCGGCGTAGTTGGGATTCTCTTGTGTGGCAGCTTCACGAAGGATGATGCGTTTGATGTCCTGATTAGCTTTCTCAACTTTACCGTTTCCTCGTGGGCGAAGGGGTGTGACAGGCTTGACAATAGAACCATTCGACCTATGCCACGCGCGTGCTTCGTCGCTGGTGAACGCACCGCCGTTATCGCTAATGAACTCACGGGGGTAGCCGAAGACTTGACCGATCCAATTGATGAGTGGTTTTGTTGCCTCAAAACCAGTGTCGGGGACAGGTGCGGCTTCAACCCATGAAGTGGCGTATTCAACGGCGACGAGAATAGTGAATCCGGCTATCGAGGTGTGGTCGATAGCCCAGCGAGTGAGTGGCGTGGGAGCGGCGACAGGAGTAAGGTTGGGTAGAATCTCAGAGGGTACCTTCATCAATTGACATTGCGGACACTCAGTGACGACCTGCTGCGAGACGAGTACAGTCTCGGGATGCCAATAGCGTTTCGATATTTCTCTCAACGTGACTCCAACGGTGGCGTGGCCATGATCCTCATGAAAGGTCTTAGCCGCGTGCACAAGCTCATCATACTCAGGAACGATGAGTAAAGCGGTTGCTTGTGCAGCGAGACCAGTAACATGCGGAGGATCGCCGGGATTGCGAGAGTTGTGTGCAATCTTGTAGAGTCGATCATCGTGGAGTATGAAGTGTCGTTGAACAAGAGAAATGTCGATGTGAACGGGCAGCGCAGACTTGAATCGTAGATACTCGGAAATGGCTTGTAAGTCGAGTCGATTCAAATCTTGAGGACGCTGCACAAAGGGTTCGGCATCGGCGTCAGCATCAGTGTCGTCATCAGGGGCCTCTTCTTCAGCCGGGTGAGCTTCCTCGGGACGGGACAACCAGTCGGCCAAGACATTAGCCTTACCAGCGCGGTACACGATGTTGATGCTGTAATGTTCGATAGCATCAAGGAATCTGACGATTCGTGCCGGCTGATCCATCTTGGTCTTCAGAGTAGTCAGTGACTGGTGGTCGGTCCGTACAGTAACTTCACCACCCTCGATCCAATGTCTCCAGTGTTGAACGGCTAACATGATGGCGAGCAGTTCGCGTTCTTGGGCTGAATAGCGCGACTGCGTGTCATTCAACTTCTTCGAGAAATAGGCGACAGGATAGAGAGCGGACTTGCTACCGTGGAAGTGAGGCTGCAAGAGACAAGCACCGACGTGTTGTTGACTTGAGTCAGTGTCCAGAACAGAAGGTAATCTCCAATCAAACGATTTGACGATAGGCATGGTGGTGATGGCGTCTCGAATCTTTTGCCAGGCATCACGCGCTTCCTGCGACAATACCACTGATTCATTCTTTGCGCCACCGGTGAGAGCAGTCAGAGGGGCAGCGATCAAAGAGAAGTTAGGAATCAGGTGGCGGAAGTATCCAGCAGCGTTGGTGAAAGCTCGGATCTCCGTGACAGTGCTGGGAGCAGGTCGAGCTCGGACTGCTGATACTTTGGCGGGGTCGGCGCGGATTCCGTTAATCGAGACGTGAAATCCAAGGAAGATGCCTTCGGTGACGAACATCTGGGATTTCTTCGCATTGATAACCATACCATAATCGCGGAGGCGGGCGAACAACAATCGACAACGCTGGTCCAGTTCCTCGAGTGTATCTCCCCAAATGGCGATGTCATCCAGAAGACCGGCTAACCATTCAATGAAAGGCTCGGTGATCTCTTCAATGAGTGCCTGAAAAGTAGCGGGCGCATTGCAGAGACCAAAGGGCATGACGAGCCATTCAAAGAGTCCGAACGGTGTGATGAAAGCCGTTTTCTCGATGTCTGCTTCGTTCATGGGGATGTGCCAGAATCCGTCCTTCAAGTCCAGGAAAACATAGTAACGGTGACCAGCGGCCTTCTGAATCTGATCCATTGCATTAGGTAGAGGATGTGCGTGCCTTTTTGTGCGCTTGTTCAGCTCACGATAGTCACAGCAAATCCGCCATATTGCGCTACCTAACTTTTCAGCTTCGGCACGGGTTGGAATGATGGAAGTGCCAGGAGCTTTCTTTGGAGTCAGAAGAGCCGGTGCCGCCCAAGGACCTTTACCTTTGCGAATGTGTACCTGGTAATGAGCCTTGGTGAATTCTCGAAGGGCGATTTCCTGGGAAGGGCTGTAGCGGCGAGGAGGTAACTTGACTGGTGTAGCATCACCTGTGTCGATGTAATGCTTCGTCCTCATTTGAACCGTGGGCTTCCGTTTCAGAGGGTCAAATATCTCAGGGAACTCTCGAACATACTTGGCTAGGCAATCACGAATCCATGGAGTGTCCGGGGTGTCCTTGTGCCATTCGACGCGAGGTGGTGCTTCAGCAGTAGAGACGTAGGCTGTCTCAGATGATGAAGCGGTAATTTCGTGGGCCAGAGGTTGAATAACAGGCTGGCGGGCGAAACCGTCGAAGCGAATAGACTCAGGACGAGAGAGGAAAACACCCGACCATTCGTGGAATTTGGCTTTGCCGAGAGTGAGGTCTCCAGGGAAAGTGCCGTCCGGAACGACTCCTGCTACGACTGACCATTCAGTCGTAGGGTTAGACGAGGAGTCGAGGAATCGAGCAATGACACGACAGTCGTGAGTGATGGGAGGGCCACGACCGCCGACTCCTTGCATGACACCGGGACGGGGCGAAGGGTATGGCTGGAGACGCTGAGCGAGAGACTGAGAGACATAACAGCTGGTACAACCGTAATCCAAGAAGACAGTAAACGGGCGTTGGTCTGCAGAGAGGATAGCCGGGAAGAGGTTGTGACGATCAAAGTATCCGTCACGAACCTGGTGTTTATTCCTTTCTGCAGGTGGTCGAGCACGGCCTGGGTGTAACGAGCTATACTGGGACGATACCTAACGGATAGGGATCGTAGTATCGCGAGTGGTTTATGTTCCAAAGGTAG